>JAHZMW010003401.1:0-15558 GCA_027743745.1 Alloscopus bannaensis | reverse complement strand
CTGAGTCTAGAACTTACCCGAAACCCCGAAACTAAATCATGAATTTAGTTAAATTTCAGTTTACGTCAAAGAATAGTTACTCAGACATAACGAGCTCAATTAATGATAGGATTGTTTTGTCGCCTCATTTTCGTTTTCACTCCCGCAAAGTATATTCAACGTATCGCTGCAAAATTTTCATAACCTGTAGCGTACACGGAGTGACGTCGGATATAACATTCCCGCTTTATTAGATGACGATCATTTCTTTGATCGAGCTCGTTACATCTGAGTAATTGACCATAAACGTTGAATTCCAATTCATCGGAATTTATCGACTTCTGTTAATAATCGGATATCACATCAAGAGCATACCTATCCCTGTACATCATCTTAAATACTATAAACGCTTGAGTTAATGAGGTATGTATGACGTTTGTTCAAAATTAAATTAATTCAAAGTCAAACAGGTTATCCGTTTAAATCAATTTTTTGTTAGTAACTTGAAGCTGATCTCTCTGTATTTACCAGAAACAATTGTAGTTTTCAAATCGCAATGATGACGAGTTATTATTATTTTACTGTCATATTACTTCACGATTGCACTGTGTCGTGCAATAGTGAATAGGCGCGTCAGAATGATATGGCAAAGAATATTTATATAATGCATGGTACTAGGATGAGGTGCCTTGAACTAGTGCCATGACATTTAAAAAAGCCTTACAAATCAGTGCCAGATCATGGAAGGCATATAACCGAGATGTCTATAGTAACCTAATAGTTTCCCAATCTATGGTCATAAGTTATTACTTTCCCACTGCATATAAATGTATGTTATTTAATGAGTCATCTCGGACTACATTACATAAAAGAGTGGTAAGAATACAAAACCACGCTCTTGATTTTAAAACGTGGCCACTAAAAACTTCCCTGGATTATTCCATTTGGAGGAACTATGCCTTTGTTTCGACAAAAAGCAAACAACGACATCAATTCGTGAGATGAGGTTTAGTGCTCCAAGTCCATGACATGGCCGTGATTTTAGATGCCATGCCATGACCATGCAATATCATGGCATGGAATGATGGCGAGTTACATGACATGACATGAATTTTTCGCCACGCCATGATTACATGCCATGAGTTTTCCGCCATGCCATGCCATGAATCGCGACATGATAATATAAAGTCATGTCAAATTTTTGCATGTTTGAGACTAACATTTTCAGTTTAGGGAATGATTTCACCTCAAAATTTAAATAAAAATTTGAGCCAATTACCAGCTTCAAGTCGATTTTTTAAAACTCATGTACATGCATGCACATGCCATGCTATGAATTTTTCAACATGCGCCATGCCATGACATGGGTGTGGTCAACATGACATGATCATGGCATGGCAAAATTTGACATTCCATACCATGCCATGCGGGGAGCACTAATGAGTTTACATACGTAACTGGAAGCGTGACTCAACCGTGATTTCGGTCTATTTTTTACTTTGATCACGCGAGTAAAATTATGCTAGCACTACGTTTGACGGTAGTTGACAGTCTGTCCGTTTATCAGTCCGGCTATCTGTGGGCACGATAACACAAAAACGGATAGATTTGTAAAACTCTGGCTCCGCTCGAGTTGGTCGAGTTTCATAGCCAGCCCATGACACGTTTTTGGTCAGGTCATCAGTCACGAAGCAATCCATCCATCCATCCATTGTGGTTGACAAAGAAGTGTACAAATTTGTATGTCAGGCTGGAGAATCGACTGAAACGTTTCCTGATTTAAACATTCATAGCTCCGAAACGGAATTGAGTATTCTTAGATCCTATTTCACACAATGATTGCAAAGAGGCCACGCTTTGACGCCATAACTTGCAGTCTCCTCGAACTACTCGAATGCCAGAGGTAATCTCAAGCGCGACGACAGCGTTCTGTAAAGCATGGGCGTGCGAACAGTCATTGAGTGGTGATCCTCCCATGGGGTGTATTGTTGCTGCTCTTCTTCTTTTTGCGGATAAACACTTCGTGTTCATGTGCCGGTTGTTGGGGACACTCGTGTGGACAACTTTTGTGATTGTCGATTGTACACTTGTAGCTTGTAACTGACAGTGTCAATTTTTTTGTCACCTGTCGCCAGCTGTGAGTCAGTGCCTCATTAACAAATTTTGTTGTTTTAGGAATTCGTTGAAACGTGAGCAGCGGATAGAGAGAAGATAGGAAACTAATTTTAAAGCTGTTTTTTAAAAAGTCGATTGAAGACAACCACCACTCAGGCAAAGGGTCTTTCATTTAAACAAGTTTTAAAGTTAAGTCCGTTTACAGCGATCAAAGCGCGAGTTTGGAAGTGAGTTTATTGATTGAGATAAGTGATTTATATTTGAAGGTGCTTGTTTGTGTAACTGTATTTTGCCAACGTTTTTTAGCAAATAGATGTAGTCTTTGATTGACAGTTTTGAAGTAAACTGCTATTCCCGGCTCTCAAATATCGACAAAATGGTTTCTGGTTTAATTGATTGGGTAACTCACTTTTTTTATTTATTCCAGACATGGCGTCAGGGACTAATGGAGGTTCGGGGAAAGGTTATCGACGACGCCGATATCAAAATTCATCCAGAGTGCAGCAGTCCACTCTCGAAGTTCTGGATCCGAGCATTTTGGATGGATATGCAAACTTAATCGATGAAGTCGATAGTGAGTTTTTAATCATATTCCAGCCGATCCCAGACATGCACAATTTTCCAAACTGTCTCCGAACGCCCGAAAAAATAGTTAAATACTGGTACCGAACTTTCGAACCTTTGAAATTGTCTCCCTATTTACTAATACAAAAATTTCTAAATTGTCTCTTATCTCCGAACGAGGTTCGCAGCCTGCGAACCTCGAATCGCAGGTTCGGGAAAACTGTGCCTGTCTGTCCGATCCTCTAGTTATAGAAACATATTCCTGGTTACTATGCTTAGTTTTGAGCTTGCATGAAGTTGAAATGTTGTACACCCAATAACATTGTTATCAACATGACTCGATGGCGTATGACTCTTGAATGAATTTTTTCTTTGCAAATTGTAGAGATGATGTTGGTGGTTCTTCAGGACGGGAGAACTTTGAGAGGCATCCTCCGGTCAGTAGACAAGTTTGCAAATCTTATTTTGCATGAAGCGGTTGAACGAGTTCAGTCCGGCAACATCTACGCCGATATTCCTCGTGGTGTGTTCTTCGTCCGAGGGGAACACGTTATGCTTGTAGGGGAAATTGTGAGTGGTTTTGATTATCGAGCAATACATCGTAATGAAAACCATCATGGTCATTTATAATAATTGTTGATTGTGAAGTGCTGATAATTTTTTTCTTGTTTGGACTCAATTAAGAATAAAGAGAAGGAGAAACACCTTAATTTGAAGCGTGTTCCTGTCGACACAATTCTAGCGGTTCAGAGAGAAGAGCAAGAGCTGAAGGCTGCTAAGGAATTAAAGCACAATGAAATTTTGAAGAAGCGAGGCCTGCTGCAACTCCACAACGACTCGAACTTGTATGAGGATTTATAATGAAAGAGTATACACTACGCAAGCGCGACTCAACAAATGATTAGTATTTCCTGAAAGTCTCCATCAAAACTTGAGTGATATTAGTAAATATTAGTAATACAAATAATCTGCGAGAACACATTGTACCTGTTTCCCCTGTCCGGGTGGTTACTGCCAATTCTAGTCTACTTGGAAGTATTATGTTTTATGGGATATATTGTAATATTGTATGCATTCCTAGTCAATAATTTTTTGTCACAATGATTTTAATTGCTTGCAATGCAATGGTAGAATTTTTGGGTTTAAAATTAAGAATATTTCATAAAACAGAATGCTCAAGATATCAGTGAGATGAAGTCAACTGTGATATGAATAAATAAAGTGGATTTTTATCGTGGTAATAATACATTGTGCGATGATGACATGCCTGACAAGTTTTAATGCCTCCAACAGGAATATTCAACTTGCTGGCAAAATTATAAAATCATAAAAAGTATTATATGGATGTAAAAAGTTGAAGTAAATCAACAATACAACATTGGTAGGATTGTAGGATATTCTATAATGTTCGTAGCATTTTTATTACAAACCAGAGACAGGAGAAATCTATACAATAATGGTCACAGAGCAACACGTTCTCTGTATTGTAAAACAAACAACTACTACTCAAAATGTACAAACTATTGACAAATAATAATACCCTGACTTTCGCACATTACTGATTCACAAGTTTGACTATTTGTGAAAAGCAGATGACGATGGTAATGACTGCGTTGGAGCCGCGACAATAGGCTCCGTTGGATACGACCCGTCGACAAACTCAGTAACGTTGTGTCTACCTGGGAAGAACTTGCCGTCTTTGCTCAGCGAGTAGTTGTAGTCGTACTCGACTGCCAGGGCCTTGTCGATCACTTGGTCCAGCTCTTCCGTTTTGATGGCTCCACTCAGCCGCACCTGAATAAATAAACAGATGGATAGTATATACAACCTTTTAACAATAGCTGGACACACTGAATGGTTTTGGTTCAAGCAACCGGTTACCGGTTAGATGTATGCGTTTCCTGTCGTACCATTTCAGTCTGTAGAAACTTTTCAGTCTCCTCAAGGTGGCGGAGTTCCTGTTCCTCCTTCTCCTTCTTCATAGCCAATATCTCTTGCTCCACCTGCTTCCACTCTTCGACGAGGGCTGCCTCCCGGGTATTCCTTACCCTCTCGTTGGCAGCGTCATTGAGCTTGATCATACGCTCCAGCTCGACCTCCTCGCTGACCTGTTTCGCCTCCCGTTCCATCCGCAACGCATCCTCCTCATTGACTCCCTTCTGAAAGCTCCTGCAAAAAAAAACAAATTATGAACGTCAACTTTTATCATATCTTATCTTAACTTATCCTCTATATAAGTCGTCCAAATTATTTTACAAAGACGGTTTACGCATTTTTCTTAAAAAACATGTTACTCACCACAGGGATCGGTTGTACAACTCGAAATAGTTCATTACTGCTGCCTGCTCCTCTGCCTCGAGTTTCGGGAGGGGCTTCCTCTCAATTACGCGGAACATCTTCGACTTGGCGATTTGCGGCACCCATGGCGGCTTTCTCGGATAGTTTCGAACGCTCGTGTGCTGAACACAGCACGGCAAGCTTGTCATCCTCCCGGCGAGCACCCTTCCACTCCCCTTCACTCCGCTTTCAAGGACTGCGAGCATTTTCTCCCTAAAACCATCAAACTACAAAAAATATTTGTTGATTTAATGTACCTGATGACGGACTTGGACTTCTTGCTTTGCTCAACTGTTTAGTTCTTAAAAAGTCGTCCAGTAAGCAAAATGTTGAAGGTGTTTCTAGTTTATCAATTGACAATGTCGTTGCACGAATTATTGAATGAAAAAAAAAAACAATGTTGACTCCTTTCCCGACAGAAAAGAAATGGGAAAAAACGAGGAACACATGTGAATGTGAGAACGAACATCAAAGGTCTATGCATAAAAAATACTCGACCTCGGCATGTGCAGATGCACAACCACTACTCCCGCTCTGCTTCGAGTGAAGAAGAAACCATCTCCTTTACCGCAGCACTCCTGTTGTCGTGAAGCTGTGTGTGTAGACAGACAAGCACGTTGTTCATCCTTTTCCATAAAATGAGATGGGAAGAAAAAGAAACGAATTCACCAAGGAGAAAGCATCTCCAATGTGAAAGGAGAAAATGATGACTTAAGTACATTTTATTTTTATATGTGGAAACGAACGGATTTAATACACGCGTTTCTTAGTAGCGACACAATTGTCAAGGGAAGTGATTCCAAAAAAGGTGAACAAAGGTTAGCAGAGCAGACTAATAGTCATTGTTTGTGGAGGGAGAGTCGGTGAAAGTACACGAACTCCTACTCAATTATTTAACGCCGGAGAAAGTCTGCTTTATAAATTCAGCCTGAAAGGGATGAGGTTTTCCTCGTCAGGTACCCACAATCAACGCGAGCAGTGGCAGGGACTTCCTGTGACTTCTGGGAACAACGCTTGGAAAGATATCTTTTGCCAATGTCATGGTCACTGAGAAGTCTGTCCAGAGGTTTGCACAAAATATCTCATGCGACTGGGCATTCCTTTGCACAATGAAGAGGTTTTCTTGAGTTACAAAGATTGTATTCCGCAGCGAAGCAATTCTAATTTCGTAATTTACTGTTATCCCAAAGCACACTTTAAAAATGTGGCGAGGAGAATGGTTTTAGCAAGTTGCTGTAAGACTATAAATTATAACTGTTTCGAACATTATCAGATGCAAATAATTAGCATTTGGAAAAGCATTATGCAATTTTCTATAGAATAATTACGAGTACATACTTGCAATTTACGCAAAATTGTCTTTGTGGGGTACTCTGAGAATATCGCACTTTTTCCAAGCAACTTGTATAATACAAACATTGCCTATGTATTGGGTTATTGGCATTGGTTGTCTCGCAACAAGGTGAATTTGGCAACGCTTGTCACGAAATAAAGTAAAATTGGCAAAGCTCGAATCTCTTTAAATCAGTGCACTTCTAATCTCATACACGCTACGCAAGCATCTGTCCAAGAACGTTGGAGAAAAACTCCGGAGTAGTTTAGAGTTTTGGAGAATTTAGTTTCCCGAGAGAGTCACAGAGGGAAAGTCCTGTTCCTTCCTGTTTCCTTTGACAATTGTGAAAGTAAATAAATGAGAAACTATAGTACTCCAAATATTTTTGAAATGACGTCTACCATTTATATTCTGCGACACTTTAACTATGAAAGTAAGCAAGCTGGCGATCTCATTGGACACCTTGCTATGCTTGCGAATAGTGTGAAAACTTGTCAAGTATCCAGACAGTGATTCCAAATGTTACACACATGTGTAGTTAGGCACGCGGCAAAGACGACAAAGGGAACTCTAGAAGGAATACATCGCAAACGCAATACCTGCTTTTTACATTATTAAATTTCATGGACTTACAGGCCTATTTCAAAATTTAATACACCCAGTTCTATTTACACCCACGACGTTACACAATACTTTATCATATTTTTGGACCATCCAAACAAACGACGCAAAAAGCTACTCAGTTTTTTTAAAGCATATGTCTACTAGCATTCGTATGCACAATTTTCCTGAAGTGAGAAGATGTAAAGATCTTTTTAAGCTAATGTTTATTGAGTCATAATGAATATTATCAGACTGATAGAATAACCGGAAAGTAAGTATAATAATAGCTGAGCGGTACAAAAATACAATTTGTATACATTGTCTCGTCGAGTATACATGTCGCGTGAAACACTGTTATCACCACGAGTGATTAGAAGTCACAAGATATTCCCGAAATACAAGTATGTCTTTCTTTCTTTCTACAAGTATGTATCGGTGGTTATCAAAAGAAGCGTCGAAAAAAGAAGAAAACTAGAAACCCTACAAACGGAGAGGCGGATGATGAGTCGCAAGGATGGCAAGCGTTGCGACAATCATGGTGATGGTCCCGGAACTCAGGTATGACTTCGGAGCGGAGTTGCACAAATCCCCTCGACAGACACAGAGAAGCGTCACTTTGTTCCGAATGGTGACTTCCGCACACCGTTCCTCCCCATCGGGAGGCGAGAGGGGAAGGCAAGCTCTTTCCGTGGCGGCCCCGTAGTCTGAAATTCACCAAAAAAGGAGACAATCTTTATTTGCTGTAGCGAGAAGAGATTCGGCGGCGGAGAGAGTTTTGGGAACAAAATTGCTACTTCCAACTTCCTCCAAAACCCTCAAGGCTAAATAGTAAGCAATAACGAGGAAGTTTTTAACAACTCACCATCCCCAGGTCCGCGAACACCTTCCATCTGCTTCCTGCACCACCCTGAAGGGCAGGAGGTCACCGTGACGGCGTTTCCAGGAAGGTCTTTAATTGACGTCGCATTATTTGAAAAGGGGTCCTTACAGTCACCCAGTTCTCCGCGTGACCGACATACGAAGCAGCGTGTGGAAATTTTCCCTGGAATCAATTTGCAAAATGACACACCTCTTACACAATCACGCCTGAGACATTCTTTCTTTGAAATACGCTTCGCACCCTTGTTAATATGATATGATTGATGTTTAAAAACTCTTGTTATTGCTCACCTGAGCAAATTGTTGCAAAGAGGAGTATCACAATGACTATCACAAAGGCGGGACTTCTTCCACACATTTTCCTGATTTCCACACACTTCCAAAATGTGCCCATTAGCAAAATGAAGAAATTCTCCGAAACGACGGAGACAAACGGAAAGAGAGAGTGATGCCAATTATAGTCTTCACACACACTCTCTCAACAATAATTATATTGTTGTGCGTATGTAGGTGCTCTGCTTCTAATTTTGTTGGAAGACAAAAATTTGCACACACGACGGCAACGTCTTTGTAGAGAGCTTCCTCACAACAATCACAACATCCTGTACAGAAGCTAATGAAAATGAAACAACTCACCTACTCACATCATGAAGTGCACATGAGGAGAGCGCAAACACACTCTGCACACTTGCATCTGCAAGAATCTAGTTTATTCACTAATCATCATAAATACGCAGGTGAGGAGGAATGTATATATACATAGTTACTATACACGTATTGAATTGTAAAACGAAAGTGAGCACACTTTCTTAGACTGAGGAGAATACCCTTAAGACGTATGATTCAAAAGATATAAAATAACATTGCCTTCAGTTCAGGCTCTCTCACAACTCTCGAGCTGTCGTCGAGAGACATGCATGAAGCACACAGAGAGATGGATGCAAACTTACAAATGTGAGAAGCATCGTAATGCAACGGAGATTTGAGATATAGAAAATAAGGCAATGAGCTTATCATGCAGGCAAGTACCTGCGATGGTGCATATTCCCTCTGTGTTTCAGATTTCAAAAGAGGGTATTCTGCAAGGTTGAGAGAGTAGAGGTACTGGCAATGTTAGAAACCTGAATCGTAGCTGAAGCCAAGAATTGGAGGCCTGTCATGAGTCATGCTGACTGTATGTCTTAAAGTGCGAGTCTACGCACAGGTACTCAGGAAGAGTGGAGATAATCCCAAAAATCCCAACCAAAACCCAAAGAACCACACAGCCCATGAAGCAGCCGGATTTTTTTACTCAGCTTTGCATACCACGCTGTCTTATCGAAGTCATGATGAATTGTTTGGGCTTTGACTTGTTCTAATGCACGTTGTAAATTGCTTCGTAGAATCATAAGCATGGTCTTGATATATGCCTTATTTTTCATATCTCTCCCTTAATCGAGGCACAGCCTCGGAGGCAGGTTGTAAGGAGAAATTCTAGAGGCGAGAATAATGAGAGGAGAGTACATTATGTGGTAGAGTGATCCTATTTTTACAAATCCACGTTCATCCACTAGCCCAGTGGCCCAGATCCATTTCTCAACTCTTGCTCCCCCAAAAATAAGGATAATGGTAGTTTCACACTCTCAAAGCTTTCTCATGGGAATTACATCGCTTCTTTGAGGCCAAAGAGGAACTAGACGACGTCGTCGTGTGCACAAATAAGCCATTATAATTTTAACGTGTTTGTCCTACCTGCGAAAAAGGTGATGCAGATGAAGGCACTTCGTGGTGGCCGTGAGGAATGCAGGAGGACATGATTAAATCCTCTATTATGCATGCGAAAAGGAATCAAGTTCAAAGTTATCTCTATTACGGTAGTCTACAATGGGAGCACAAAGTACATACGATTTGTCATTACTGAGGATCATTCCACTCTCCGTGTGTTACACAAAATGAAGTAATATATTCATGATTCATAAAGTATATCTAAAAATGGGCTTACGAGTTGGCAAACATCTAAAACACTGCAGTACTTTCGTATTGACGCTTGTGCTGCTGATGATGACGTTGTAACAGGACTTTGGGCTAGTCAGTAATTTTATGGAATTCGAAATTGGCCTTTTTTAAACTTATGAACAGCACAATTTTATTTCACACCTCATATCCAGTTCCAAATTGTGGATGACTATCTATAAGAGCACGTGCCCTTGCAAAGCTAATCCAACTAAGTTATTTAGTTGTTGCTCTTGATTTTATTCATTCATTAGTAAGAGTATCCGTGCGGCTTTTCGTATTGCTTTGATGAGGATCTAGCCTCAAGGCTACATTCCATGTTTTTTTCACTGAATTTTTGTCTGTGCCACCAAGATGAGCAAATAGGGAGTTGCTTCCATTTTCATACTGTCCACGTTCCACCCTAGGAATGCACATAAGAATGAACTATGAATTGGCCACACAATAAGATTTTTTGCAGGTTATTGCTACATATTGATGGTGGACGTTTTTTGGTAGAGTCAAGAGGGTGGCGTCTTCAGTGGCTTTGCTGTAATTAGGATACATACTGTTTTTATCCAAATTATGACAATAGTTGACTGGACAATAAAATCTACGCAACATAATGCAATTTTTTACTGTTGTTTAATTAAGCTGGCACTCTGTGACACTAGCATCGTAAAAAAATCTGGCAGGTATCTCTTTTTAAACGGTAATTGAGTTTCGTCTCAAATATGCGTCAGGTGAAAGATATCTTTGTATCTACCATAAAGAGTGAAGCTTTGACTCAAAGTAGACGACAGATAGGGAAACCTTGAGCATCTATTTTGGTCTTTACTTTTCTTGAGTTCATTTGCTAAACTACAATTATACATACGAACAGTACATAAGTACTTCAAATCCAGAAGGGTTTACTTATGTATTTATGCATGTGCGAACGAAAATTAAGCACAAAACTTTCTTCTTCGTTTATTCGTCCTCTTCTATGAAGGATTTGCGAAAAGTCATAAAAATTGTTGACTATCAACTATGCTGACGTAAGAACTTTGCAATTTATGAAATTAACGCAGAGGCAAAAAAAAGAGGTGCTGACGTGCACACAAATCCTCGTATTGAACTGATTGCAAGCAATAAGCAAGTTTTGTTCCACGATTATTTTGGCGAAGGACAAAATGTACTGGCTGGCAAACACCAGTCGCCTGACACTTGAAGCATTGTTCGTCTGTTTTAAGACGGAAAAAGTGCTCTTTCCTCACGAGCGTGTCGATTCGTTCAGGAATGTTGGGCAATTCTGTCACCGCTTTGGTGTACAAAAAGACTGGAATACTTTTCACGAAAAGCAGGCTCCACGTCATTGCAGTAAGACATTATCTTCACACCTGAATGTAAGGTTGCTCAATTGACAAGGATGATGACGAATTCACTTGGGACTGTTTTATATCCATCCACACCTTGGCAAAGGGAATACTATGGAAGACATCCACGGGAAATTCTAAATAATATCTGAGCTCTTCACGAGCTTCCAAAAAGTCTACTCGACTTGCTTCACAGTATTCCCATTTCACTCTACCAAGTCGTCTCTGTATTTCCGCTGCTTTCTTTCGACTTCACTTTCTCCACTTTCTCCTCGCTACATTTTCACATCGTGCTTTCCCAGCCTCGCTCTCAGTTTGAGTTCGAAACTCAAGCTTTCACCATCGAGTTGTTGCAGTGCTGTGGCCTTGTCTCTCGTGTGAGCTTTCACTTTCTCTTCGACGCTGTCAATTGATTGTAACATCCATCTAACATTTCTCCGCTTCCCTCAAAGTTTTAAGAAAGAGTCAACGTGTGTGTTTGTGAGCATGTGAAAATATTAATTTTCTTTCTAGTTTCCTCTCAGATAAATCTTAATTTCAAAAAGAAAGGAAAAGAACTTGAAAGAAAAAAAATGAGCAACCGGATAATCAATTTTCAACTGGGGGTAACCCTTTTGTTTTCACTGCTTTAAAAGCAAAAAACAAAGTTGATCTTAAATACTAGTTAATATTGAAGTTCAGTGAAGTTCTGCGGAAGTTGCACATTTTTTCGCAAACGTGAGAAAAGGGAAAGAAAACTTGTTTCGAGCTGCTTCTTTCTAACACAATTCTCTCAGTCTGTTCGAGTCTCTGCCTTTCAATGGAAATCAGGTAAAGGATTTTTTGTTGCAAAACATTTTCATTCACTTGTGTTTCATTTGTATTTCACCGTGTTTTCTTTAGTGTCTATCAACTAAATTTACGGCAACTCTTTGAGAAAGGTACCTTAGTTCAATATAAAATGCTAATAAATGCATATTATATTAGTTTATAATGGTCACATTTGCAATGACACACCACGAGTCCTTTTTGCTAAGCAATGTGTGCGAATTTATGCAAGTAACAATGGGACCGTCTGCCATTTGTATCGTCGTGATACACACTTTTGGCGTCATGAAACTTTTGAGACTGGGAGTAATCTGTAATGTAATTTATATTGTTGATCTTGGGATTTCCTTTGCTCTATTTTCACCACCAGCATGGATGGAGTGTCATACAGATTTATAAATAAAACATATTCCCCAAAAAGGGTGCAGCGAACAGAGTGAAATGACTGAAGAGAGTGTTTTCTCGTATTACCCAGTTTTTTTCTCTCACTCCAACTTGCTCAACTCGACAAAATGTGTGCTGTCAAGCAATAAGTTTCAATCCATCGATGGATGTCTCCTAAGTGCATCCAATACCCTACTTCTCCGTCCCTTTTGTCGTCACATATATTCCACGTGGACATAATCCGAGGCAAGTGGCACAATATTTATACGAGTGTCAATACTTTCCTGTATCGTCTTCCAGACCTTTTTGTCAAGAGTTTGACATATATCTTGTTGACCAAAGGAAAGATGATGTGTTCCTGGAATAAAATAGCAGTTTGTCATCGAGTCATCATCCTCTGCTAACCTCGTGGTCATTCAACCAAAAGTCTAACACAAGCAATACAATTGATTTTGAACGTATACATTGTCACAATCAACTCGCAACTGGAAACAAAGCTGTGGAAATATTGCAGGTAAAAGTACGTTGACAGAAAGAGAAAGCATTCTAAAGTCTTGTTGGTCGGAGTAGTGGAATAAAAGTATTAGGGGAGGACTTTCACTCTCAGTATGTCACAATTTGGTCCGTTGGGTTTGCTGAGTTGATTACTACCAGGAGGAAGCAATTCATACTCACATCCATAGCTTTGGCTATCCCACAGTTGTTTATGACATGTATTCAAATAGCAAGTTAAGAGGCGTTCGAAAAATAGAGTACTCAGCGTAGCGTAGTCTGAAATACAAGTTTGTCACATAATTGCCAGTACTTAAAATAAGACGGGTTTGACTGACTTTAATTTTAGGACGGTCAAACCCAGTCTGGATTACTCGTTACTAAATTGTTAAAGTGAGTCGTTCAAAGATGACGCAGTCATCTAAATCTATTAGCATCCGCTCTCACCCAAGATCTATATTTGAATATATAGCAGGAATTCATTTCTGACGTAACATTAATTCAGGCATGCACCGATGCGTTTAACTTTCACAGAAGGACTTTTGCATAACTCGAAAGGCTCTTGCATACATTGTTGGAATGAAATTTTAATCAGGAGAGAAAACAATGTTTTGCAAAACCATGCTTAGCTATTTCTAAAGAGTTGTTTTGTTTCATTGGAACAACCCTGCATGATTTCTGATGTGGCATGATGATGCTCAAGTTTCCAACCGAGACGAGCTTTTTAAGCATCAATAACGCTGTATTGCATTGTATCCGCCGTACACTGGTTGTGAAGAATGTGGATGTGCGAACTCCTAATCAGGAAAAGGATGGAATCAGTGTTGTTTACTTTCACTCACGTGAATGGAGAGGTATTATTATTTTTAGATTGAGTTCGTCTGGGTGTAGTTTTTTTATGGAAGTGTGCGTGATGAACTTACCGCGAGCTGGGTGAATGCATACAGGTGAAGGATCACTGCAGTTGCAGCACTTCAACTATTCCAAACAATTAGACATTAATTTCCGTCACCTCCATGCTGAAAACAGCCACTCCAGGATAAAATATTACGAATGACTGACTTTGGGCTTATGTTGACTCGGAATACATTTTTAAAATGTACAAAAAAATGATTGCGTTGGTGAAGGTTTTGAGAGGCGTCAGTGAAATATTTGGAGTGAAGAGGTGAAGAATTAGACTTGGAGGGATAGGAGTGAAGTGAGTGGTTCCATAGATGGAGGAGACTCTTTAGAGGGTGAGTTAGATGACGTGGTTGTGATTTGGACAACACTGGATGGAACAGTTTGTGCAAGTGTTGAATAACCATCATTTCAGTGAGAGTTTTTGTTCATTTCCGAATTCAAAAGTCCGCAAGACTAAACTCCCGAGTTTCGTAATCAGAATGCTCGTACTATTCGAATTGCTCATTTCCAATAATACTCCAACTGTCATTTCCTGATGTTCATGTCCCGCGGGAATTTCACCATCGTTTTGTATCTTTAATTCTTTACACGTTTTCTGGGCATGGGCATTCGGTTTTTGAAGTTCCAGGATTTCGCAGATCGACAAACTTGTCACACTAATAAGTAGCAGTGTCTTTATATTGTCCTATAAAATTTGGGTGGATAAAATACTCTCGAGCTTGAATTTTTTAGAATTTACTCGCTTTATTTTTCCTTAAACGCACACCAGCCCGCAGAATCAATAAAGAGCAAAATAAACGGAAGCCTTCATCTCTCCCAATTTTCTAATAGTGGCTTTTTAAAATGTAGAAAAACGTAGGTTATTTGCCTTCTATTACCAATTTCTGTTATGTAGCCTCCAGCATGAGAAGCACGAGTAATCGAACACCGACGGGAAAACAATCCAAGAGAAAATGAAGGGGCACAGAATTCGACGAAGAAGAAAATAAAAAAGAGATCTGGATTCCAACCCAAAATACCTTTTTTCATTCATTTCAATCGGTGGTGAGGTAGAATGAGCTCGGGATGAGGAAAGCCTATTTTTTTCTCCCCTTTTGTTCTCGGAGAAGCATCATCGTCCTCCAAATTGTACGGCGATTCGCCTTGAGCTCAACGACGAAAAGGACGAGATTTATTTTTTATCGTTGCAAAAAAGCATGCTACAAACACGCGCTCTTGGGCTGAGGAAGTTTGATTTAATATGCAATCACTACTGGAAGGTAAAAAAATTTGAGCGCGATGGGTAGCAGGGATTTTGAGGAAGTTTTCTGAAATAAAAATAGAAATACACAATTTCCATTGTATTCAAAGCTTTCTCCCAAATAGAACCTTACAATCGGATATTACATTCCAATTTTACTCAAATTCATTACACACTTTCGTCGCAAGGGAAATGGGTTACGGCGCACTCAATTTGTGATTGATATGCGGATATACTCTGAAGAATCCAACTTTGAGTACGCTTTTCTCGTATATCGTTGTAAAAAAGGGTATTAAATGAGTAAATATGGCATGGAGAAAAGTGGCTTGAATTGTTAAGACCACTTGACGGAAATGAACACTTTTTTACAGATCGGAAACAAGTCTAATCCAGTGCAAAACCCAATTTCAGTTTTTCTCTCTGCCAATGCCATCACTCGCTTTTCTTGTAGAATTACTTATCTCACTCGAGGCATCATCCCGTACTCATTTAAAGCTGCACTAAAGAATCTTTCTCAAAATTGTAGAGGCATACGAAGGGCTTTAGATAAGTCTTTTCCTGTTTTTGTTTTAATATAACTTTGGACAGGGTCCATC
>JAHZMW010003400.1:0-20588 GCA_027743745.1 Alloscopus bannaensis | reverse complement strand
AGAACCGTATTTAGTTAATTTTCCGAAATTGGAGAATTCAAAATATGACCCGTTGCAGAACACGTGAATTCACTCGGCACGAAAATGTATGATTTAAATTAAAAAGGTTTTGTCGGAATAAATTATAGGGTTACCCGAGACAGGTCGCAGGTAGTAGCCAGTGGTGAACAGGGAGGTAGGAACATCTAAAGGTTGAAGTAGCCTGTGAGCAGAAAGACCAAGTAAAAAAAAGGAAAAGCCGCGGTGTTAACATAATCTTAAGTCCGATATCGTGAGATGAGGTGGATGGAGATGAGGGTCGTGACTGACAGTGGAATCGAAAGACTCTTTATGTGAGGGTACTAGAGGGGACGCCGCAGCCGTCGGGGTGCCTAGATTGTTGAATAATTGAGGGGGCCGTGTGAAGTATACTTCAATTTGACTGCTATGAACGCGTATAGGAGTAGGCATGGGATGACCGTTTTTGTTAAATAAGTATGGTTATCCAAATTTTGCAGTATAATGAACGGACCAGCAAAACGAGCTGAAAGTTTGGATGCAGCGCCGGGGGCGGCTAAATTGTGGTAATTGACCATTACAAGGTCTCCTGGTTGAAATTGATAACTTCGCCTGTGGGCATCGTAACGAAGCTTCGTTTTGTCCTGCGCCATCATGATATGATCCGCGGCCGCAGCACGAGCGGAAAGTATGATTTTCAGGTGACTTTGATTAAAGTCATGCAAAAGTGGTTTGTGTACATCACCTGGGAACACCGGATGCCTACCAGAAACCACCTCGAACGGCGAATGACTCAGATTGCTATGAGGAAAGCAATTGATGACGTACACGCAGCATTGAAGCCAACGATGCCAGTCATTTGTATGATGGTTAACATAATGAGATAATGCTTGTTCGATTGTTCCATTTACACGTTCTACGACAGAATTACTCCTGTGTGTATAGCGACTTGTGCAACGAGGGACGATTGATAAACTGCGTAGCAAATTTTGTGTAAGACCAGAGCTGTTGTAACTAGCGTTGTCCATTACCAGTTCTGAAGGTGACCCATGTACAAAACAAAGACGTTCCAAGAAAAATTTAGCAATGGTTTTGGCATTGACGGAGGGGCAGGGGGCCGCAATCACGTAACGTGTAGCATTATTGACAAAGACCAAGATGTATTTGTAACCTCCAGGATGGGAAAGAGTTAAAGGACCGACGGCATCAAAATATAGTTTTTATACGGTTGCGCAATTGGATGTGGAAGGAGTTTCCCTTTTTTTGTAAATGATCTATTTTGTTAGTAGATCAGGAAAAACAGGATTTGACATAAACTTCGACTACCGTTTGCATGGTAGGCCAATAAAATTTAACGAAAAGTTTGTTTAAAGTTTTGGCTATACCACTATGGATCATATAAACAGAGTCATGATATTCATAGAGCAATTTCTTAATTTTGCATCGGTGAACTGCAAGTCGTGGAGAACGGCGTTTGGAGTAGTATAAAATACCACTAATAAACCGAAATGAATAGTGCACACCATTAGCAGACAGTTTTTTAGTATATGGGGGCAAAAAAACCTGCATTTTAAGCGTGCGATATGGATTCCTGTAGTCTGAAGGAGGTGCCGAGAACTCAAGAAAAACTTCAGCTTGATCATGTCGAAAAATCCGTGGTGGACGTTGTGCCTTCTTTTGTATTCTTATTTGATTTAAGTTCAACAAGACGCGTAAGGCAGTCCGCTGGATGTGCAACTCCTTTTGTGTATTGAACAGTCAGATCGGTATCAATTATCACACTCAACAAGCGGCACATACGGCGGTTTTTGGGCGTCTGCTGCTTCATGAAACCACATAATGCATGGCAATCGGTGCGAAATTCAAACTTTTTACCGGAAGCCGTGACGAAAGCGGTTTTCTTAATACTGTCTGGATCCATTTGTAACAGCAAAAAACCCCATGTTGAGCTTGGAAAACCACCGACTATCTTTTAAGATTTCGAAAATGTCAGAGATACGAGGCAATAAAAATGTATCGTCAACCGTCGAAGTTTCACATAACAAACACAAAAATGCGGCTGACCTTTGTCACCTCGGCGTTTAACAAAGAGAATAGGTGAACTCCAAGGGCTCTCGGACCTCCGAATGAATCCTATTTTTTTTTAGTTTACGTACTTCGTTGTCAATATATTCGCGTCCTTTTTACAGGTTGAAAATTGCCAGTGACTATAGTGACCATTTTCCCACCAGGATAATCCCCGGAGTAGCAACTGACGTCGTGGCCACCCCATGAGAAACCGTCCGAGAAGGAACGAGTGAGAGCCTCGAGGTTGTCGCGTACGCTCACCTCTGAAGAGGGATTAATGTCAATATTATGGAATGTGGAAGAAGGCATGGGTGCGGAGGTAAGCGATGAGGTGGAAAGACGCTCTTTTGCTAGTTGTTCCCTAAGCGAAGTCGTATTATGTGTAGCATGGGGATTATAAGTCTCATATACAGGATAATCGCGTTATACGGGAGTTTTTGGGTTACGGTGCACTGCGGAAAAAAAGGATTGAGTACAGGTATTGTCAAAAAGTATTCATTGGAATCTTTACAAAGCTGTTGCTTTGAAAAGGCAATACCAGGGGCCACCAAGGGATTATGGTCGAGTCGATATGGAATAGCAGCCCAAATGTTCATTTTTGGGCTCTAAGGGTTTCCCGACTTCGAGAATGGGTAATTAGAGCAATATGACCTCCTAGATTGCATTGGTAGCATTTTAATGCCGGAGGACGGCGGCGCATCTCCTGAGGACGAGCACCTACTGTTGTATAGGGGATTCGAGAACGTGATGAGGATCCTGCGAAATGTATCACAACTGGTGATCCGCAGCAAATACAAAATTTCCTTGAAAGAGGTAGCTTTATTGAAAATTGTTGCAAATTGTAAAGATTCGGCGTTGCTTGCGCCAACTGAGAAAATAGAAAGACGTGAAAACAAATTTAGAATCCTCGTTCATTCTCAAAACCCAAACAAATACAATCAGGTTTCTATTAGTTCAGAGCATGTATTGAGCAAGTGGATGGGCTTTTGTGCATCGTTAAGGACAGTGTGAAGCTTCTAGCGGATGCGGGTTTTCTACCGCTTTGGTTTTCGTGGATTAGTTGGCTATCAAAATTGTCTCATTCTGCGACCGTAGCTCAGTTCAAAGAAACAGTGAAGCCTTTAGGATTGCAAGACAATGTGGTTGTAGTATTTTATGGGTATCTTGTGTTAATGCTTGTATCACCACTGACGTTCATTGTAGAAAAGAGAAAGTTAACTCCAGATTTTCTCTGCTGAAGACCGAGATGGCTAATTAGAAATGTGTGTGTGGCAATGTTCGAGAAGCTGGATGAAAATGCGGAGTTTCGCAAAAAATTTTGTCGGAGGGATGCAATCCATGATGTGATTCAAACTTGAACAAGATACAAAGTAATGTTTTAAAAATCTGCAACTATTATAAACCGTACTATTATTCCGGACAGTGTGTTTTCTGTCTGTTTATGTGTTTAATTTTTCTAAAAGAAAATTTATCCTGTAGATTATATGCTGTAGATTAGATGCTCTGCATTAATCCTAAATCAAGTAAAGTGTAATACATGGTGGCAGATTGATTTTTAAGCAAAACGTTATGAAACTATTTGACGTAACATGCGTCAAGCAAAATCTTGTACATTTGTTCTACTTTATTTATTCAAATGTTTTATGCGTTTGTCGTCAAGTTTTTCAGTTGCTAGATGTATGATAGTGTTTAATTTAGTTTCCTTAAATTATATGGGTTCCGGTGATTCAAATTAGAACATCGAGATCACTGGGAAGAAAAATTTGTAAATTTTTGTCACTTTTCAGCAGAGTGTATTCAGTAGTCATAAAAAACGTATGAAAACGTGTATTTGAAAACTTTCATAAATCTTTTATGCAATTGAAAACTTTTCACTTGTTGTTGCTAGTAGATTTAACGTAATAGTTTTTATGGGTTTTGTAATATTTAAAAATCCTATAAAACAAAAAGGGTTGCCCTTGAACATTCAGTTTAATTCAATAAATTATATCACAATTTTTTTTCATTGCTTACATCGCGAAATACAATGCCTACTACTACCAAAAGCTTAATCCTCCGCTAGTTTGGCCATTTGCTATTGGTCCTACAAAAACTGCTTCAAATTTATAAATTATGCATGTATTTATGTAGATGTTTGCAGCGAAAAGGATTGCCACGCCTGTCTTGGAACCGGCTGTTGGTTCTGCCGCCCATCCACCCTTTGCGTTTTTGAACAAAACTCTTCCCACTTCTTCATTTCTATCAAAAAAGGCCCAACATGTTAGAAATAAACAATCAAAATCGATGGTGATGTTTTCCAGAACAATGCCTCCATCATCATTTACAAAAAAAATGTGCTCATATTGGTCATTGTACCAACGTTTTTGTTAGACAAACTGGGCTGGTTGTGGAAAACATTGTGAAGTCTATGCTTCGTGCCATGAGAAAATTCGCAAAAGCCCAATACAACAATGATGTGGCTACAGGTAAGATTACTCAAGAGAAAGCAGAGGCAAAATATGAGGAAGAGTTAGCCCGTATTGGTGATTTATTATAACACCAAATTAACACTAGATCAGTGTATCTTCTTTTCATCTTTCTACTTTATCAGTCTTGTTGTGTATACAAGATGTCATGATGTTTCAAATTACTTGTCTTTGTGGGGAGACGCTTTCCAAACTTCATGTAATCTTCACCCTTATGTAAAAATTGCAATATTAGTTATTACGAGTCATGTATTGCACGTAGTTTACTTGATGTAAAAATTTGTATTTCAAGAAGCTTTTGTGTAATGAAACCTACCCTTTTCTTCTTGATCACATTGTGCAGTATAATTAGTATGGTTGATAAAAAAGAATTGTAATCTACATTTGCACACATTCTTTGTATATAATTTGCACATGGGATCAGTTAAATCATTGTTACATTTCTTATGAGTTGTATTGTTTGTGACGTTCAAATAATGGAAAATAAAAAAAAGGTTTTCTTCTTTGATTGGAAATTTGATTGTCCGTATTCGGCTTGTCTGAAATGAAATCATTACTCGCATTGATTATGGTGGGAATGGTTAGTGCTTGCGTGAAAAAGAAAGATTGTTTTTTCTGTTTACAACAAATACTGTGCGCTTTTACCCGGCTAAAAATGGAGCATTTTGTGACTTGAAATTCGTTAGACCACCGTGTGTAAAAATTATGGCGTCTGTCTTTTCTCAATGCAAATTGATTGAGCGGGTCATACCAAACTCAACTGAAAATTCGGACAACACATTAATTTCGGACATGACCGAATTAAACATAAGTTGGTGGAAAAATAGGACCCATCGAATCAAGAAACAGATGTTGCAGCTACCTCCACTGAATTTATTTAATGCTTCCACAATTGGAAAAATCGACATCCGCCCAATTGAGTTAAAAGAAACGACCAGTTTTTTACTAAAGTGTCCTAAAGCTGATAATGTTAGCTTTTTTAACTCTAGAGTCCGAGCGGATCAGATTCTCTTGAATACTGCGGCTGCTTTCTGATGCGCAATTGAAACTTGGAGTGACCACCACCACAACCTCTCCGCTCCCCAACCCGTCCTTTACAGTATTTGTTGCAACACAGCTTACAAGAAGCGGTAACCCCGAGAAAGTGAGCGTGACACTGGCTGCCACTGAAAGCGTCAATATCCCTACGATGGAAGAAGAAATTTTTAACTTTCACCCAATACCGGATTGTGAGGTAATTTTCGCAAATATAAAAAAATACTTCACAAATATGTAATCTAATCTGAGTTCGTAGCTTTACAATTCTTTTTTATTACTTCAGGAAATGAGGGGGGAAATGAGTGAGGGGTCGCCTGATTATGGCCTTTTACATTCTGGCACGGATTGGAACTAGAGCAGAACAAAAATGGAGTGTGAACATTGACAAGTGGGTCAATAAAAATCCAGCAATTAATCGGACAAACATATGATCTTAGTTTCGACAAAGGTGCCGGAATTGTGTTTGGTTAAACGAAAGTCATCATTGCATCAGTGTCAAATGTTTTCGCTACTTCTTGTATTTATTTATTTTATTTGTTTTTAAACTTTGTGTTTAATTACGGATCTAAGGTGAATCATTGTCATGGGGTGAATGCCAGTGGTATTACCGTTGTATTTTAAAATGTAGTATATCAATCCAGCTTTATAGAGATGTGTAAAAATTGCAACACGGTACTCTGATTTAAAGTGCAGTTATTCACAGAATGAAGAAATGAAGAGCACCCTCCCCGCTTACATAATCGCAAACTATTTTCGAGAACGCCGTGCCGAATAGGAGACATAAACCCACCAGCACAGACATAACAGCAAAGAAAAAATAGAAAGTTAGAAGTCTGTGCTGGTGGAATCGATGTTGAAGTTGCCATCGTCGTAGTTGTGGGCGAGGGGCAAAATTTTGTTGCAAATGGAGGAAGGGCTGAAGTAGTCCAATTGGTGCAGGAGTTTTGCTCCAAGACGCAGGGGGAAGATGGGCGGCAGAACCAACAGCCGGTTCCAAGACAGGCGTGGCAATCCTTTCCGCTGCAAACATCTACATATATACATGCATAACTTATTTTACTTCGCTAACCTAGCTTTATTAAAAAAAACTCACCAAACCATTTCACCGAAGTAATCGCGAGCACCAGGAGCAAAACCAAAATGACTTTCTTTTCTCTTGAAGGGAGCCTTTCCGTCCACATTACCTTTTTCCTCGGAGCGGGCGCCACCACTCCTTCCTTCAAATTTGCCTTCATCTTAACACACACACACAAACACATTTTGCTACCACAAACCTTTTTTTTAATGATCCAATTATAATCATAAAATTGATTAAAAATTACTTACCTTTTTAAGCCGAGACAAACAGGAATTCTGTAATGACCAGGAACTTTTTTATAATTTGAACTGAAAACATCAGACTAACTTTTGATACTCATAAAACTATTTACAAGTCGCTTTAACCTTGATCCGTTGAACCAACCAACATTGCTGTGTTGGTTGAACCAACCAAAACCACACAGCAATGTTTACAACGCGCTTTTTCATGCATGCACGCACACATTTGCACGCACACACACACACAAAACCACAAACACCAAGCGTGGTTGGCAAAGGTAAGGTTGATAGCTTTAGCTTACAATACCTTGTTCGCAACTTTGCGAGCACCTGCACAGGCGTCGTTACTGATAAGGAGTTGATAAAAACAGATATTTCCTACTATTCGCGGACATTTAAAGATTTTGAAAGTTGAAACCGAGCTGGAAGGACATTAAATAAATTTATCCATACATCGTGCCAGTTAAAATATGAATTCTTTATTTCTAGAACGATTGCTGGAACTCTTCACAAATTCGTCAATACAAAATCCGAATACGCCAATAATCCAGTCCGATTGATATTCCATGCTCGCAACAACCAGTTTCAGAAGACTTTTTTTATTTTTAAAAGTATCAGCACTCGACATCCAATTCCGCTTTTGCAATGGAGGCGCTGTCGAGTACACAATGCAGATGCTTTTTAGATTCCTGTATTATGTTAATTAAAGGATGCTCCAGATTCTTAATTTGGATCATTTCCATTTTTGCATGCAGAAAATGCCTGCATGAATGAAGTTGAGCACCTATAAAAGGCACCCATCCGAGTTGACAAAGCAGTCGGATTTTTGTTACTTTTGGGATAACTCTCATTGATGAAGTTCTTGCTAGCCTAGCTACAAAGATTTTTATCTTCCTTTCGAGACGCCCTATCCCTCGGAAACTTTCATTGATTCCTTCCGAATCTCGGAAACGATCACTTACTCGATTTCGGAATTCCTCCCGAAATTTTCTTTATAACCAGAAACTTTTTGTGTTTCACATATATTTATTTATCATATATTATATACTATCTACCATATATTTCTGACGCACCCATTGCACGATATATTATCGTATGGTATAAAGAATTGTTTGCTAAGATCTTGATAAGAGATTGCATTACATTTCGTAAAAACGTTTTGTATAACCACCAGTCTTAACAGGGCATATTTAATTTGACTTATTTAAAGTTTGTACAATGTTTACACATTGGTTCACGCTCTCAATTAATTTCGGTTGGATGGGTTTTCCGCGATGAAGTTTTGTTTAAAACTTACTGTCGGGTTGGTAGGACTCTTTAAATTTACATGCCGCATTAGCTCCCCAAAAGGTAACCATCCGGTTTACGAAGTAACCATAAAAAAGGTTGGTTGGGCCTTCAATCCTTTGCGATCCTTTTCTTACGCCTTTATAATCTCTATTCCCATAGAAACTGACAATACTGTGACGTGGTTGCGATTGCTGGCAGTGATAATGAATTCAACAATTTTTATTCCAATATTAATCATCTTTCTCTCGCAAATAACTTTTTTAACCATCTTTGTCATCGTAATCAGTAATCAATATACGAAATATATTGGTGTTCTACGTACATTTCGTAAAATAATTCAAACAAATTAGTCGTAAAACTATGAATGAGTTCGGCCAATATTCTTGGCTTGCAATATACACCTGGCGAACAGCATCGTTTGTTTGTACTCTATGTTTTGGAAACGTACTCTATTTGCGAAAATTGAGCATTGCCATTGATAGAAATCCAATAACAACATTTCCCGATTTGGACCAAGTTGACAATTTATCGATTAACTCTCCTCATAAAGACCCGAGTACCAAGTGCAAACCTCAAATGCTTCAGCATTACACTCTCAGCAAAAAGCTTGCGCCATTACTTGGAGACAAACCTTTAGGGAAACCTTAGACCAAATATGAAACTACTTTACTCAAGGATATCATGACTCACCACAAATATAACAATATGGAAGAGAATCACATTTTGCTACGTGTTGGAGAAAAGTTCATGCAAAATCCGGACAGAAGTTGTGAATACTCTGAGAAAAACCTAATGTTTTGGAATGGGATCAGTTTTTGTGGCTTGGAATGACATCATAAAAAACACGAAATTTATTAATTTTCGTATTCAAAATCAAACGAGTTTAAAAAACCAAAATATATTCTACTGCTCGGAGACACATGTGCTGTTGAAGTGGTGGAGATATTCATTCAACGAGATTAGCGCGCTTCTGCTGAGTACAGTGTTCAAAGTCAGGTTATTGGCTGATCACGGTATATTCCAGTACTTTGAAAAGTTGCACTCTGAATTTTGTAGTGAAGTTCTGCAAAAAGGAGCCATTTTACCTAAAGTTGAAAGAAGGGCATCAGATAGTTTACTTGGGATTCTCTACATGTTTCTAATTTTTCTTGGAATGCATTTTACAATATTTTGTTTTGAGTTACAAAAAATGCCAAGAGTTCAAGACCGATGTGCTTGTATGTCGCCGAGTTTACGAAAACTTTGCATCTGGCTAACGACAAGTTGCGCATATGTTCTTCTTCGATTTGCTGTAAATTCCTATTGAGCATTAGAGATAATCTAACTTAATTTCATTTACGAAGTCGGCAACATTTTATAACAAAAAAGTATGCACACGATAATTTCACAACAAAATACGACACGTTAGGAAGGTGTCGCCTTAAAATGTGTACATAAAAAGCTTTCCCAAAGTGCTACGTTTTCAAACATAAGCTGTTCAGTTTTCCCGTTAAAACAAAGTTTAGTCATTATCTCCAGACCTAACTACGTGCATTCATTTACTTGACATAATTTAAAGTCGTGAAGGTTTTTTATTGAGATATAATACGTAAAGTAATTATAAATATTACAATACTTGGAATTCTTTGTATAACATACAGTGACTTACAGTGGAAATTTTGCATTAGTTACGACAGCCCAGAAACTATTTTTCAACAGTAGTAGTACCTTACGTACTTTGTTCATTTACAATGTAAATTTGTATGACTTGTATGGTAAAGTAAAATGTTAGCATATTCTAAAATTTAGCTCTGACTATTTTTAAAGACGGAATAATTTTGTAGCGGAATAATTTCAAAGCGTGATTCAACCAATACTTTTATTTGATGGTGGTATTTGTCTACTACGCCAAAGCAGCACAGAGTTTTAACTCGAGAAATGTGTGCAGCTATTTAATCTACTGCGACAACATGTGCTGAAGTTAGCTAAACTTCTCCGAGCAGAACTAAGACAAGTAAACTTAGAACATATTAGACACCACAATTTGATCGCAAACCCCCAAAAACATTTCCGTGCACGACGACAAACGTTGCGTTCACTGAGTATAATAAAAATGAATGCACATAAATAAATCAAAATTTTAACGCCAATGAGAACAGCATACAGGACAAACACCACGGCAATGTTATCCTCGAGGTCGGCCTTTTTTACAGGAGGTTTATAATTTCTTGCGAACTCCCTTTCCGCTTTTATCGTCAACATTTTGAGCGCCCACGCCTCCCATCTTTGAGCCAATCCTGACTCTGAAAGACCTAAAATCCTTTTTTTGACAACATTTGTAGGCCACGGAATTCGTGACAATTGCCAGCTCAGATATGTATTCGCAAATGACTCCTTGCTCATCGTGAGATGATCTGGATGAAATCGGTTGTTTTTGACGGTGCCATTGCCACCCTTCCATTTTTGCATTTCCGCTCTGAGCTTCCAGTACAAAGGGACGACGTTCCTGCCATAACTTACATAAGCCTCTTTGTCACAGTTGCCTATCCGATGTTGAAAGTAACTTGGCGAGTCGAATTTCCTAAACTCATCCGTTGTCCGGTAAGGGTGTAGTGTAAACATCGACACCAGCTTTGCCTTCTTGTTTTCTCCAGACCTCAGTTTATTCAGAACCTCACGAACGATGTAGTAATCAGTATATTTGACTCCACGCTCAAGCAACTCTTTTGTTAATTCCATATTATCCCAGTCCAGAGATCCACTTCTTTGGTTCGGTTTTCCAATGAACCGTGAAATATCGTCGTCATCAAGCTCAGGGCTTTTGTTTTTGTCTTCCGAAGCTCGAGCCATTTCAATTATCACTTCATTTTCCTGTATTGCAACGCTAAGTACGTCTTCGCTTATCAGCATGAAGTTACGCTCGATAAGCTTATCGAACGTATCAACTTTGGAAATGGGCAATCAGATTGTTAATGTTGCTCCCTTTGTATGCGTTACACAACACAACGCCCATCAGAATCCAAGCACCTGCAATCCATCGACACCTGTGCTCCGCTGAGAGTCCTTGCTCAGTGAGCGTGTGATACACAAAAGTCGTCATCTGAAAAGTAAACGTCGAGCCTCCAGACGACCGGCGCAAATGTCTCGTAAATCTTTGGAGAAACCACGCCGATGCCACAGAGGAACAAATCAGACAAATCCAAATCGTGTTATCGAAAGCAGAAATGTATGGTGCCAGGGACAGTGACCCCCTGACGAGACCTCCCCCACAAGTCACAAAATGAAGACCACCCCCATCAAAGTTGACGAGATAATTCACAAACCGGCTTCGTTTTCTCTGTACTGAGGATTTGACAAGAACACGAGAAAGAAGGATGTCAGTTGTGCGAAAGTCGCGAATTGAAGAGTTTGGGGACAAAATTCCAAGAAGAACAAGGTCAAAGAAGCTTGGTGGAATGTGATTTTTAACAAATGAATCAATGCCGGCAAGTTTGCAAAAGATGGCGGATAAGGCAGAAAGTCCATTCTACTCTTTGTCCACAGTATTTCACTGACAGTATATCGGAAACCGTTCATAAAGTAATCCATAATGTCATCGCAATTGTCAGCGAAATTTCTGGGGACGGCGTTTATTTCAAAAGCAGCTCGACGCAGCTGTTTATGGTGACACATGTTTTTATCGGAAGTCGTCATCCTTTTGTCTCCACATCGGGCTTCCCTATCTCTCTGAAAGTGGACGGACGTGGCGTAAATTTCGGAAAGCCAGAAAACGGTGTCAATAAAATGATGCCGAGATACAGCCCTTGATAAGTCCTCATGTATATGAAATATGAGCTTTGTTGGCAGATTTACAAGGCTGATAAACCCTTCCTGTATGTCGGCGATGTGAAAAATGCTGTGATAGATATTCAGTTCAAATGACTTTGTCACGAGGACAAAGGCCCGTCTGGTCCCGTGAAAACGGGGTAATAAGCGAACCACCAGTCGGTCTGTTGAGGAAAATATGTTCGTCATTTGCCAACGACGGGAGCAAAGGAGAGGCGTTACGTACACGTGGACTTCGCTGACGCGTTTGTGGAGTCTTGTAAAATTAGCTCTGGTATCCTTTTCGCTCTCCATATTATCCAGGCTAAAATACCTGGTTTCGCCTTTGTCGTCAATGCACTCTGCTTGAGCATTTGGTGTGTACCATCTTAAATAGAATTTATCTTCGGAGTATATCAGTGGTATTTGCGGAGGTTCAAGAGTGTAATGGGTGCTCGGAAACGGATTTACCCATTCCTGTGAAAGTTGCAACAATACGCAGTATTCCTTTTTAAGTTGAAAGTATACTTTTTAGTAAAACGATATATATATCAAATATATATAAGCTATTAAAAAACGGTAAAAGGAGGAAAAAACTTACAAAAAATAGAGGATAATTGTATCGTTCAACATGAACATGACGGTATAGACGCGGATGGATGAAATGGACTTTACAGTTGCGGAACATTTTGAGATTGCTATTGAGGTCTAGTGTGGTCTCGGATGCCAGCGTTGGGACTGCTATAATTTGAGGTAGCGCCAACAAACCCAAGAGGATAAGACGCCGAAGTAAGTTAGTAGAAAAAAGTGAAAATTGAAGCATTTTACGTTTGGAGTTAATTTTGTTCTTGATGAGAATACTTTTTAAAAACCGTGTGTGTTTATTTTCAGCAAAAACTAAGTATGCTGACCCTTGAAGAAATTGTCACCATCAATATATCAAAACTAGAAATAATATCACTTAGCAGAGGTTCTGTGATAGGGACATTAAATGCAGACTGAACTACTTGTCCCAACAATTAAGTGACTGAGCTTAAAACGGCTTTTAAATATCTATACTTCTACGAAAAAAATGCATATATCCGATAACCATATCTGCACACTTCGGAGTTGCTTCAAAAAGGATATAATAACAAACCACTGTAAAACGCTTGCTTTTATGCGTACAAATATCTCTATTTCATTCGAACTATTGACTATAAAGTTTTGCGTTGTGTCTATCAATTTGTTTCCAAGAAACCCTAATTGATCGCAAATAAATAGTCCGAAGTGGTCGAAGAGAAGTTTTGAAAGATTTTGTTTTCTGTTTATTGGGCTTATATACAATCCAGTTGCCGCGTAGTCGAATGAAGTTTAGCGCTGCCGCCAATTTTCTATAAATAATTAACCAGCGGTTGGCATAATGCATGCCACCTCTACCGATGGACTACTTGAAGCAGAAAACGACAAAATTATTAACATGTATTTCGCGGCTTTAGTGTTTCACCAGTACCCCAAAAATGCTTGCATAAAAATGATTTTAGTTAATTGAGGATTGAAAACATAAAAAATATATGTGTAAAGAAAAGGATGAGGTATTGTTGTTTGCGCAACAACCCACTGTATCGTCGTTGTTATAAAAAGAACTCCTAAGTCAAAAACTGGCCGAAATGAAAAGCTCCCAAGTCAAAATCTGGCCGAAATACAAAAGTCGTAAGTCAAAAGCTGGCCGAAATGAAAAGCTCCCAAGTCAAAACCTGGCAGAAATGCAAAAGTCGTAAGTCACTTTGGCCGATACTGCAGAAAAGGCAGTATCTCAAAAATACAAGTTTTTCAAGAAAGCAAAAAAACGGAAGGATCCGGATTATTATGCATTTTGATTTTATTACAATTTATAAATTTTTTACAAAACTCAGCATTTCTAACTTACTGTGGTAAATTAATATAAGATGAATGAAATTGCACTGGTATTACTTTCAGTAAATCCGAAAGATCCTGGTATTTCTCTGAGGCATTTTGTGAAAAGAAAGCAATACTTTAGTAAAAAAAAATCTCAGAGCATAATGTCTGTAATTTTCTTAGCGCCACCAGCCACTTGCAGAAAATATGCATTTGGTGTCAATCGATGCAAAAAATGGAGAATTTTATGGGATAAAAATCGTATATAGCCACGTTGCAAGAGTTAGTGCCTTTTCTGCAGTATCGGCCAAAGTGACTTGCGACTTTTGCATTTCGGCCAGGTTTTGACGTGGGAGATTTTTATTTCGGCCAGTTTTTGACTTAGGAGTTCTTTTTATAACAACGACGATATGGTGCTTAATGTTGTAATGGAAAAGATGCTAAAAACTTTTGACAAAAACTCATGGAAAACTATGTGTGCAGATATACAACCATGATTCAAAAATTGTCAGAAAGAATTAGATATGATTTCCCTATTCTTGGTATAGGCAATTGACACCTGAATTTAATTTGGGAACATTGTACTTGCACTGAACCTGAAATAAAACAAGTTCACTTAAACTGAATTCACCTGCCCCGCCTTAAATAAAATCTAGTTGCCCTGAGAAAACTTCACCATTGTATATTCGACGCGTTAAATAATATTTCCAGACAATGTATTAAAACAATGTTTGATACTGTGAAAAAAATTCCACTTCCAAAAGACCACTAAGGCAACCGCTGATATATGTAATTATTTAACACCGACATTTTAACCATAAATCTCAGTACAATTAACCACATAATTTAAAAAGTGATTCATTTTGTCCCCACAAAATGTTAGTAAGAATTACCACACTTCCCTCGTAGCAAGCCGATATCCAAACCATATCTATAGGATATTATCAGTTGGATGTCCTGATGTCAGCAGGACATCCACCTTATGCAGTTAGACATTTTATCTACGTCGCAGTAAGGTGCTTATTTCCGCCGTTACGCTGCCATATAACATCTATATAGATATTCTAGATGACGTTATTAGTACATCGCTGTCAGATCAGCACTTCATCAGGAAACATCTATATTACGTATAATTGATTTACATTTATGATCTTGATTGCATAGGCGGTTTTCTCAATATGCCCATACTATATTGGAGAAAATACGACAAAAATTCAAACTTTGTTTACATTTGAGGTGTCACTTTATTAAATTCTTCTATAAGCACACTTCACACTTTTCAAGGTCTGAATAACTACAATGACTACAAACACATTGATTCTTAATCTACTACCAGGAACATAAAATTATGTGTGTCAAAGGGAAATTTAGCAAGTTTTATTGAGTAATACCGTTGTTCTTCATGGCAGCTCCTTGCTTTTGTTTAATGCGTCCTGACGCATGTCTAAGTCGAGTCATGACAGCATTTTCAATTTGTTTTTCATCGGGGTTTAGCTTTTTAATAGTCATTACAGCACCTGCAATAATTCAACAATCGCTTAAAAATTGTAAGTGATGCTTTCAATTTCATGGATTCTTGTATCAAAGCTTACGTTTTATGATTTTGTAGCATTTAGTTTGAGAGAAGTTTAAATTGCCCTTCAAACCATAAAGACTGTACTTAGTTTCAACGTCATCAGTCATGAGCTTCATCATAATGCGTGACACCATATCTTTAACTGAATCGCCACCGCACGCTGTCATTTCTTCAATCTATTGAAGGGTTAATACATTAAATCCATCAACTAATTTACAAAATTTGGAAACAAGTACAAATTTAAAAATTAACACAAATGTTATTTTACCAGTTGAGACTCAGTTTCATCACTAATAGACTCGTCAAACGTCTTAAAATCTTCGATTGTTGCAAATGTGTGGCGCTTGAAAAGTAACGGCTCACGAACAAGGTTTCTGAAATCGATTGAAGTACCAAAACTGGAAACACTCTTTTCAAGCAAACCCAGCCGATTGTCCATATTTATCATCAACCGCTTCATGAATGCAACATCCTCGACAAGCTTCCTCATATACTCTACACAGAAATATAATATACATTTATGCATATATAGCCGGTAAGCGTACTTCAATGAGTAAGCAGTTTCACATTATTAGTTTGCGCGCTAACAAGCGTACAAAGTTGGTAACTCACCATTCTGAGCAACATTTGCAACGGAACTTGTCCCGAAATAATCCGGGCGAGAATGGGAAGTCCGCGGGACATCAAATTCAGTTGATCCTCTGATCACTCCACCTGAAGAGTATTAGGTAACAAGATTTTTATCATAAAAATAGCAAGTTTACAAAACTGTCAATTAAAGTTGTCAGTCTTACATGTGTTGCTACTAAATACCACACTTGATGAAGGGTTCTCTTCGAAATTGTGCTCCGAGTGGTTATCTTGGATAGACTCTTCTTGCATCAATTCATCCACCTCGTAAGCCGAGAATACAGGGACGGTTCCTGTAAATAAATGCAATTTTAGATGTAGTTTTAGCTGCTATCATTTTTAAGTAATTTCTGAAGTAGTTACCTGAGACCGTTCCTGCCGAGTCAAAAATTGGCATATTCGGTAGCTTTGATTTTTGCTGCTCATCGTCTTCCTCGCTCGAGTCTCGGTTTTTGGCATCATCAAGCTTCAATTTCTTAGCTTTTCTTCCCATCCTTCGACCACACGGAGTAGAATTAACTTCTGAATCAGAGTTTAGGTCAGATGTAACCTCGGCCAAGTTTAACTTTGACCGAGCACTTTCGTAGGAGGCTGCAATACAAACAAACACGGCAAATTACACTTTAAATATGTTTTTCAGCACAAGCTTTCAATTTTTAAAGTATTCTTTGTACTTACCACACTTTTTCAATATTTTGACAGAATAGGTAGGCCAGGTTTTTTGGGGTGGTTCCTTGGCAATCACTGCCGCTCCAGCTCCTTTAAACGGGGGCCAAAAGCATCTGGTACTTCCGGCATGTACCCATGACGTAGGTACAACTTCTACTTCATTGGTCTCAAGGAAATGGACTACACAAAACATTCTAGCACGTATGCAGTAGAGGCACTACTACACCTTGTTCGGGAAACACCTGACACTTTGTGGTGATATTGTTGACAGGGATGCAGCACGGTTCACTCATAAAATTAAGATCGCATTTGTATATTCCCAACAAATCTGAAGTACACGGTTCAGCAAAAAACTTTTCTTTGTTCGGTATAAATCTTCCGTAAAACAAGTATTCTTTTGTTTCAAAATTAAAAAGAATGTTTAAAACTTTAAACAACGAGTTTTCTGTCCAACAATAACTATCCTTAGAATAATTCGCAGTACTACCTACTTTGACAGTTATACTTTTAAATCGTATGTTCAGAAATTGTTTACCTCCAAAGTTTTCTGGAATTGGCCCGGATGTGTGTTCTTGCTTTGCTAATATTTCTTCCGTGTCATCAACTAGATAAATTGGATTTCCGGTCTCCGATAATCTCCGAGTAACTTGCTCAAGTGGTTTGTTTGGTGTGTGTATTAGAGTTTTAATTTGACCTAACCTGCTCTCAAATTTAAACGCACTGAAATCGTCTAATGGACCTAATGATAAGACATCTTTTGGCAAATGAATTATGCTATGAACGTTGTACGACACTGACTCGTTTCCAAAAAGTATCGCAAACGATTTGGAAACGTACGTAAGGAGAGATGAGGCAAAACTATTGTATTTTACACACAAATCTTTAGTACACAAAAGTCGAATTGCCACAAATAAGCACTTGAATAACTGAAACGAGTCTTTGCTAACAATCCCGTCGAAAACAATTATCCCTGTGTACAAAAGAACTTGCCTAAATTCAACAGCTTTCCAGCGCTCAATTTCAGTTATTGAGCGCGGTTTTCTCTGAAACTCACACACAGTGTATTTTGACAAATTAAGTAATCGTGATGATATGCTCTCCACCTGCTTTCCTCCTAGCTTCTCGGTGCCTGGTTTACCTTTAATCCAAAGTAGTAACAATTTTCTCGTAACACCTAAGCAAACAAGGTGCATATAGTCACCGGGGAAGCATTTTACCATATCTACGTCAGTGATTTGCTCTAAAATACTCGTATCCTTATGATGATCTTCATCTTGTTTAGCTCTAAAGCTGGTATCACTTCGTTCGGTGCTATCAGTGTCTATAAATACTACTCTGTTGTTTATATTTGTACCTTGAACGACACACTTATCACAACCGTGATATCCGGTATGACCTTTAATACATTTTATGTATGCCCGAGCAGGAGTGTCACAAACAAATGAATGAATTAATAAGTCAACATTTGATTTTTTTAAATACTCTTTCAGCGTGTTGAATTCATTTACAAATTCGTTCAAATAGCTTGAGGCAATACTTGGTTTTTTGTTACCGTGAAATATTCCAATTACAAACGGAGCTTTGCCAACATTTACAATATGACCTAAAATAGGCCAAAACTGGGCAGAAGAACTTTTAAATATGGGTAGCCCATCTACGTTTACTTGAAGTAATACAACTTTCAGATTTTTAATGGCTACAATATTTTTTAATTTGTCAGAAAACGGGAAGTGAACATACTGTCCGGGTGAAACGGTAATGAGCTTAGCTCCAAGGTTGCATGGTTTCAGAATGGTTCTACTATCGCTGGGAAAATCTTTATGACAATCGTGTTGTCGCAGTACCTTTAACAGCGATGAAAACTGTGTTTGCGTCACTGAATTAGAAATTGCCCACTCTTTCAATCCTAAAAGTAAGTCAAAACTGTCACTGTCATCACTTTGCTCGCACGCTATACGTTGCTGCGTATTTATAGTTGTAAGTAACTCCTGCGAAGAATCTTGATAATGTGGTCGGCTTTCTGTCAAATATTGAAATTCAAAAGTTTCGTCGTCAGATGATATGGGAGACGCAATGTTTAAATATTCTGGTGTTGCTGCCCGCGTCTGCTCCACAGAAGCAACACATTGGTTGGCTTCTTGTCGAGCCAGTTGTCTAATTCTTCTATGTGTAATTATGCTTTTATGCATTTTAACACTTTAAACACTTTACCGTTATAATGATTGACCTTCTAAAACAGAAAACTTATATAGTCAATAAAATTTTGTCACCAGCTTCAAATTTAGAAAAAAGACTAACATCCAGGGACTTGCATTTTGCACAGTTTTTGCAAAACATCGTGAAGGTGATATCAAATACACGTCCCGGTGACGCTGTAACATAGAAGTTGTTTCATGTCAATAAAAGCATATTGACCGGATGTTGTATGTACAATGTTGTATGGCTCATCCATGAGATCCATACAAAGATTCGAAATAGATGTTCCTCGGATTTGGCTTGCTACTTGGGTTGCTACACACCAGCACCACCTGGTTCTCACAATAAAATCCAATGGAACATTTGATCATCTCATACAAAAATCATAAACAACAACTTCCTCGCTGATTCCTTAACTAGAGTTCACTCGACATTTTATCGTGTAATCTTCAGTTTGAACTACAGCTACAATACTACGGTATGCTTTGCTACTGCGTGATGAAAAGTATTTTATTAAGCATGTAATTGTGTTTGTAAATATATGATAAACCTTACTTTATACTTTATTTCATGTGTGGGACCCACACATGAGACACATGGTTTACCAAAAATGGTTTTTTTAGTATGAAGCTCAGTCGGTTCTCACTGTAAAGGGTGAAGTTACGCTCGATGAGCTTGTCAAATGTGTCCAACCTCGAAATAAGCAGCGGGGCAGTAAAATTGTTCATGTTACTTCCCGTAAATGCGTTACATAGTACAACGGCCATCAATATTCAGGCACCTATGACCCATCGGCACTTGTGCTTCACAGAGAGTCCTTGCCCTGTAAGTGTGAGGTACACAAAAGTCGTCATCTCGAAGGTAAATGAAAATCCTTCAAAGGATTGGCACCACTGACTCGCACACCTTTGGAGGAACCACGCCGATGCCACAGAGGAACATATCGAACAAATCCAAATGGTGTTGTCAAAACTCCTTTGCTAGCTAGGCCTTGTCCACCTTATACTCAAATACGATTGTCGAAGTGGTGGTGTGTGCTTTAGTTCATCACGGGTTTTAAAGGGCTTCCAAAATCAGAAAGCATTGCGTACAATAATGAGTAGCGCAAATTTATAGTTATTACTCTGCGATTAACCCGATTTGGAACAAATGTTTTTCATCCCCATAAAATGAAATAAAGAACAAATTTAGTTGTACAAATAACGATTAAAATTGTTCCAGATTTTATTACTTATGATATTACGTAATTATGAATTGTAACACCTACAGTCACACACACTTGCATATATTTTAAGTAAGAACACACTTAATGTATTACTTAATTGTATGTGAACAATTTTATTTTACTTCCCAAGTCCGTCCCGCTGCCTCTTTTTTTTGTGCCAACTCCAATTGCCTTCAAAAAACAGCGTTGGTGAGATGACAAATTCATTTTTGTTTCCTGTGCGTAAATGCATGCCGTTTCAAATATTCTTTGGCAGTGAAGCTTTCATCGCAAATGTCACAAGAAAAAACGCGTTCCCCAATGTGTCCCCGAATGTGACGGCTGAGAGAGTGTCGAGTTCTGAACCTTTGTCCGCAAAATATGCACTCGTGTTTTTTCTCGGACTTTGTGCCGAGTTGAGTATGGGCCTTCTCGTGTTCACGGAGATGATGTTTTTTGTAGAAGGATTTGAAGCAAG
>JAHZMW010003399.1:0-12209 GCA_027743745.1 Alloscopus bannaensis | reverse complement strand
ATGTGTGAAACATCCCAGCGGCCCATCAGCAACAAAAAACTGATGGTAGTTCTCGTATCGCACGCTAGCTTGCGCGCGGAATGAATGCTTTTTTTGTCTACGGAACACATGAACTCACTCAGTTTGTTTGGTGCACAAATGCTGTTGGCTCAACCGACTGATGACAGATTGGCTGGGTAAATTGTAGGATAAATTATTGTTGATTGAATGAGAAAGGAGTTGTTATAGAGGTGAAGACGTCCAATTAATTTGTGCGAGAAGTAATGTGGACAATTGACAGAATAGTTTTGTTCCATTAACAAAATGAAAAATTGACGCCCTGCAATTTATAGAATGCAAATTAAATTGAAGAATTATTAACTGTTAATTTGCAGCGAAGAAGTTTTAAAGTGATTTTTTGTTGGCTATATCTACGTTATATTAATAACTTGCATTAGTATATTAATTTTTCATTGCAGCAATGGTACGCTCTAATTTTGGAGTGGTACAAGTCTAACAACATGATCTTTGATTGACATCACCGCCTTCATTTTCCTCTCGGCGTGAGGTGGCAAACCATTGTAGAAATTATACATTTCCTCAAACTGACCAAGGTCTCCTTTCCCAAGTAGGACCTTTTCTCTCCAATCGCCCTCAAATATGACGATAAGTACACGGCATAAGCATTCTGGCGTATGTGCGCTGAGCCATTCTCGCAACTCTGCCGGAGCCGACGAGCCAATTCAGAAGGGTCGAAATTAATGTTCCCATTTTTCTCCAGACTGGCGTAATTTAAATAACTTATCAGAGATTTGTCCAGGAGCTTTCCGACTTTTCCAGATTTTGACAAGTTTATCTCATCTAAACCCAAGGACAACAGGGAGAAATACATGATTTCACTGAAAATGGAGTACCTTATTATCAAAATGCTTGGTAACGAAGGATATGTTCAGTTTGTCCTCAGCCTGAGTCAACTCTGTGATTACTTCCAAGCCTTTGACCCAGACGGGTGTCGATAATACTTCAAAATTGGCTTCAGTCAGTTGTCCAAACAACTCGACGGGAATGGGTCGAAGTGGGGTAGTCAGTTCATGACATTGTCGCCTTTGAAAAAATTGCTCATTCTTGTTGCAAATATGGGGTAGAAAAACCTCACGATTTTGTACGGCGGAAGTCTTAACATGATCTCAGAAAATGGAGACCTGACTCCAGCATCGGATTCAGAAGTGAATCCACTATTATGAAGCACCTCTCGCTGAAACTCGACGATTTTTCTAAAATGATCCAAATTAGCACGCCCACCGAAACCAGAGAGACGCCTCCAATTATCCAAGTGTATTGATCGAAGCAAGAGAGGACTTCAGAAGTTGCCGTCGACTCACTGCCCACATCTCCGCAAGCAAAAAATTCCGGCCGGAAGTCAACACTTCCAACTTCAGCTCTCAAGTGGAGAAGAGGGTAGAGTAAATGTGAACCGCTAATTTGGTGGTCCAACCAATGGCTTTCGTGGATAAAAGTTGTGATAAAATGTTGAAGGTCTTCTTTGGCGGAAATGTGGGTCCATTCGATTTTCAAACGGGTATGCTGACATGTGCCGGAAAGCACTGAGTCTAAAATGTTCAGGTGAGGAGTGGAGTCTAAAATAGCGGTGTCTTCCGTTTGGAGGAAAGTCTTCAAGAAGGAGGGGTCTCCTCACGTAATTGCACGGGGATCACAAGGAGATGAGGATGGAGTTGATTTTGAATTAAGAAATGAGCCTTCAATCTAGTAGATGGAACGGAGTTGACCAACTTCTCACTTAAGGAACCATCAAAATTAAAGTTCCAGAAGTGGACCATGCTAAACGGTGCTAACAAAACGAGGTGGTATTCGCCAAGTTGTTAATATAAAAGAGGTTGCTGTCGTGGTGACGGTGGATTGAGGTAAAGGTGGGCTTCGCAAAGCCAAGATTTTTTTCGAGGAGCCAAGTCTTCTCTTGAGCAGAATGAGAAGGAGCCATTGTTTTTCACCCAAGATGTAGCAACTAGAGAGAAATATGATTCAGAAAATTTTATGGAATAATGTTTGCGACAGGGATGACTGACACTTGCTGATGACTGATGACTGGGATGGATTTGTCGACCCGGCGAACTCCGTAGCGGGTGAGAACCACTGGGATAATGAATGGTAGAAAGTTGACCCTTTGGAAGTTGGACAAGGCAACGGGATACTGGTCTGAGATCTTCGTTTAAGTTTGAGATTTGAGCAAGAGAAACTGTTGGTGTCGAGTCGATGTAAGAATTACTGTGAAAAACAGAAAATGAAGAGAAAATATATGCGGTTTCATAATGCCCAAATATGTTGAATGTATCCCCGAAAATGTTGCCGCAATATAACTTCAGGTTCGGTTTATATGTTTGTAATCAGTTAATTATTAGCTTTTGTCCTTCGGAGTCAATGTCCAGTTGATGAGGTTGCATAGTTACAAAAGGATAGAAAGTTAGAAATAGGGTGGTTCCGAACGTGTGTGATAATACATTTACTAAACTACGACGAAGATTTAAGTTGAAATTATAAAATGTATTCCGTCCTGTAAATTAGAATGTGCTTGCATTTTAAGTAGTATAGAAAATGTTAATGAAGAAAGACAATCGATCGGTAGGCCAACGGGTGAGGGGCTACAAAAACTTAATGAATGAACCATTTTAACCTTCGAAATCAATCAGCAATGGCTACCAGCAAAATACACATTTGTAACTGTTGACAAAGACAAAGACCCTAATTTTAATGCTGGCACAAGATAATAAATTGGCGCGAGTGAAAATGGTTAATTATTCCGCAGCGGAAGTATGGAACAAGGCCTACAATTTGTTTCCTTTATTTGTACTAAGAAGCGTTAGTGTAGTACAAAAGATTTTGATAAATGGTTGCCACGGGTTACCTGATACAGGCAGCTTGTTTTTTTCCAATGATTGTACTTTATAGTACTGACAAATATAATTAGTATTTTTAGTAGTAATGAATCGGCAGGAAACGTTAAATCAAAGTCAATCAATCGCTCAGGTTGTCCAGCAAGGTTCAATACATTGTTGAAAATGCGCAGGCAAAAAATATTCTCAACTTGCCCCTTCGCGGTCGGCGACCCGGGAAACGAAGCAGTTCTAGTTTGTCACAATTCCACCGACTCACCCTCTGTATGACCAGTCAACGTATCAGCTGTTGTGGTTTCAAGGTGTGCAAACAGTCTCAACGCAAAAGTTAGCACTGTTTATGTTCTCTGTCAACAGTCACCTGTCCCAGTACTCTTACGTGATCGGTCACTTGACCAAGATTGTTCGTCAGCTTCAACCTTCTACTAAATTACCTCCCGTGATAAGTGATTTTGATAAGCCTGTGCGGGTTTCACCACTCTTAACTCTCAGAAATTGGATACCGGTCTATTTCACTCCTTAGAAGACTTCGCAAGTAGTCGTCCGCACTCCCGACTCCCAACGATGCCCGGTGCCAGCAAACATTCGAAAGCGGTGACAGGCCAGAGACATGGAATGATAACCCGGAGCCAGATCCAAGGGCGTGGCGTCAACGAGTTGACCCCTCATCTAAGTGGATGCAGCGTCGAAAGTCGAGTGGGATTTCCAATTCATCAATTTCCGGAAGAGGTAAGAAATGGAGAAATATTAGCTATTGTTTGTCGGTGTGTTTGAGACGAAGAATTGATACCTTTATATGATGTATGAGAGCGTCATTTCACTTGAATTGTGTGGGTTGTTTTCTAGGTTTGGCGGATAATCCTCGAAAAGCTTTCTCCCGCAGAAGCCTACGCTTGCTATCAATCATGTCGCTGTTTTCAGCAGTTATTGGAGCCTCACCGGAAATTTTTCTTCCTCGCTCTTGTAAGACTTTAACATGCTTATCGTTATGAAGCTCATTTTAATTATTGACTGTACATGTGTGGTTTATCATCTTTTCTAATAGGTTGTTCCCCACATGTTCGAAACTCATCGTCATATCGACGCATTCAAGACAGATCTGCTCAACTGTCGGCTCGTGTGCCGCCAATGGAAGGAAGGAGTTGATGCCTACTTCCAGAGTGTCGAATTTCATCTGAAGGAACACAAGTTTTTTGAGAACTGGAGTACCTCCCCATGGAAGAAAGTATTTTTCAAAGCGTACGTTTTCGAATCTCAAGAAGACTTCGAGTATTTCGGGGAAGCAATTAATGTGTGCAAGTGGAACCCTATTATATCACGAGGAGTAATATTTGATCCCAGTTTTGAAGTTCGGGCAACGGATTTGCCACTGGACGAGGAAGCAGATTGGTATTGGAAATGGATCGAGTATTTTCTAGAATTCGTTGGTGAAGATTTTTGGTACTGCAGCTTTAAACTTAGAACTCACCAAAGTATGTCTATCTTCGTCACACGGATTCTCGGGAAGCTAGGAGAGCTGATGCCAAACTTGAAAATCCTGTCGATAACAACAGAAAATTTTGAAGGAAGGCCAAGCAACCGTCGAGTGCGAGAACTGATGAGAATGTCTCCGCTATCTCCAATGCCTGCGGGGCTAATGCAGCTTAGGGTCAGGGGCATGCCGAGCGTTTTGCGACAAGAACTCCTTCGTCAATGCAACAACGACCTGCTTCGACTGGAGCTCCATGCGAAACGACTCGCGGTTGAAGACTTTGATGCTTTGAGTAGATTCTCAAACTTGACGCACATATACTTACCTAGTTCTCCGCTCCACTTCTCAGCCCTACAAATGGTGACGTTGCAGCCGACACATGCAGACTTCCTTGTGAACCTCAACAAACGTGTTACATTTCGAAGCTTGTTTGAGGGGCTACAACGCTCCGGAGCCGCTCTGAAGAAGCTCAAGCTCACAGTAATTGGAAATGGATGGCTCCGCGGAACATCAGCGGCGGGAGATTTGGATATTCGACTTCAGCTTCCGAATCTTATTAGTCTGCAGATTAGTTTGAAGGATTTTACCCTCGACTTGTCCATCACTTCGCTGGACTTCCTGGAGGATCTGAAGGAACTGGAATACATAATCCTGCAGCAGCACGCCGATTTGAGCAGAATGACAAGAAACGAGGAGGAAAGAATTCTTTTTTCACGACATTCTCGCGTCATGGAACACTCAAACCTGTGGGACATTCTGCCGAAACTCAAGCGGTTCTCGCTGACAGACTGGAACAGGCAGACTATCTACGAACGTTATGGTAGCCCTCCGCAGGTACGAGCAATAGAAAAGAAGAGCGATTTGTGGGCATTCATGGACTGAAGAAGTAGAGGAGACACTCATCATCCAAAAATACTGTCCATCAGGGAGTAATTATTTTCAAAATTTTAAAGTGTCGTTGTAATTTAGCTGTATCTGAATTCTGCGATTTTCAATTTGATCATTTTATGTTTGTTTTAGAACAAGAAAAATAGTTTAAGAAATTAAACTTTTGTTTGTTATTAATATTCATTTCTTGTACCTTTGCTCGATTTTCTGTTTTAGACAAAAGGTGTTTTATAGCAGAACCTACACGTGTTGACACGGACGAATTCGCTTGCTTTATCTTTTATTTAGTTATCTTTTTTTGAAAAATGATTGTGTCCCAACATCGGATTGGAATATAAGCAAAATTTTGTTAGGTCCCTCGTAAAATTACATTTCGCAGCCCTTGTTACTAATAATACAACTATTAAATACTGCTTTAATCTATAATTGCAGCTTAGCTAATCAGAGTTGTTAATGAGTTTTACTTTATTTTTAGCAGCAAACAAGCATTATTACGATTAGATTTTATTACGCTGTTTTAACAAGTATTTTACAATAGTACGTAACGTAATTCATTAAATGCATACCTTGACATCGGTGGTGAGTTAGTTAATTGTGAGTGAAGTTCTGTTTCGGAAAATGTGGAGCGCCATAGTATCGCCAAATTCATTAATGCGTTACATTTTAATACACTATTTTATTTATTTATTACTGTTCACACACGTTCACAGCGTAAACTCATTTAAGCTTCCAAAAATCCTTTTAGTACATAACAATAATTCCGTGATACACTGATTCTTCCGTTTAAACCCTGTACCGGCTAACCTAACCGAAGTTTCCGGAAGAGCACTCACAATTCTCGCAAAATGCTTTAGTCATACTTGCTACTTGCTGTCGTCCGTAAAGCTTACGCAATACCTCGTAGATTACTAATGGAATTTTTGACAGTGTTTCCTTCTGTCCGTTACCCCGCAAGACAAGGAGAGGAGCCAGAGGAAGTCTTTAACATGAACATTATGTGAGGTGATGAAATATTGTGGCAATGATGTGTGTTTGCAATACCTCAAACCTAACCCTTCGTTAAAAGTCATGGACGAAGTTTTTTTCTCTAAAAGTACTACGTTGTTTCGCTGAAAGGAAATGCTCGTCACACAATTTCTCCATGAACTTGAGCCTTTCCATTTGTCCTTCCACGTATGTTGCTTAGCTCAACCTTTTTCACGATATTAAGTTTATCGGTGTTCTCAAGTTGAATGTCACTCCAATAAAAAAGCATGAATGAGCACAGTATTACTTAAGATTTTGAATAGAACATATATTTTTAACTTGGAGTAATATTTTATAAATCTTGGGTCGCAGCAGGGTTCCACTAATGATTTGTAAGTTACCTGTTATGGAATCATGCTTTTGGTTAGGATTCGGGGTGGCGGCAGCTATAGGATGTATCATAGCCGTCATAATTCTCATGATTCTTCTTTGCCGCACCTGGCGTACCTTGGAACAAGCGCATCGTAATGTAAGTTGCGAATTATTATTATTGTTTTTAATTTTTAGTACCACATCATTGAAAACGAATTTTAAAAACCTAATTCCAAAAAATATTCCATGTTTAATTTTATTGTAGAGAATAACCGACGAAAGACGACAGAGCGCTCAGAGAAATCGCATTTCAACTGGAATTCGTCAAAGTAACATTTACACAGTGAATGTGTGACATTTGTGAAATAAGCCAGTCAAAGTTTGACTACGTTTTCATTTTGTATCTCATATTGAGAATTTGTGGGAAAAACTTGAATAAAACAAGTAGCTATACTATTTTTTTAAAATTCATGTCGTGTTCTGTAATAATGATTCTCGTATATAGTCAATTATTTTTTTGCTATATAACGGAAACCGCATTTCCAGTGGCTTTTTGACAAAAAAACAAAAAATTACATTTTTCTTGTCAAAGTCGGATTTGTATAACATAAGCGAAGAGATAATTTTGAGACCTTGTGTCACGTTGCATAAATTTTTAAATTGTCTCTGCATTGCACACTATAAATTACCTACAAAGGCTCATATCAATTTTTGTTGGGCCAAATGAGTGTTGACCTAACCGTTCTTATTTTTGTCGTCGCTGTCGTCCTCATATCAACAATAGTTGCCCGACTGTGTCAAATTTATATACGTTCCGTTTACCAAAAAAGGAGATCGGCGAGGAATCGAATAATTTTTAGTATATTAGTATTTTTATTATTTCTAAACCGGTGTATTCATTACATCATAATTAATTTTTACTTTGGTCGTCATCAGAGCGCACTCCTCAGTATGCAACGAAACAGTGGAATGGCCAGCGACGTGACTGTCGAATTCCGTCAGAGTGCTAACATTACCGATGACAAGGAGCAAGTCCAAAAGGACGTGTGGACTACTGGAGAAGGATATGCTTACATCTAAATTCCTTGAAAGTCTGGAGCTACGAACAGGACATTGTATATTATACTTTATTTCGTAAAATATGAGGACGTTGTGGTTTCCTGAGTTTTTTCGTCATTCCTCAAGTCAAACTGTTTGCTTTGTACTTTCAGCAAATCCGCAATTTTTTCCTAGACTAGTAAATATTTTAAATGCTTTATCAGAACAAGAATTTTTTTTCCACAAAATTTATAAAATATTCGAGCGAGAAACAGTACAGAATCGTGACTGAAATGGAGAGACCATAATGATGGAGTTTTGCATAAATTTGACCAGATGAGTTGAGGGGAGTTAAATTATTTTGATATTTAAGGGTGTCTACAAATAAGTCATGGCCGATTTTGACCCTCTTACAATTCTTTGGTACGGGCTCATCGTTTTTGGAGGGATCCTTCTTTGTGTTTTTCGCTATTACATATTCGCCTGCCTGAAGAGTAAATATCCTGTTGGAAACTCGGTAAGCGGATTCTTAGGATTATCACGTTTAACAAACTGTGGTCCGTACAAAGTTACCAAGATTTTATTTTGTCCGTGCTTTATATGAGTGCAGAATCGATCGAAAAATTCGGAAAATGTTTCAAGCAACACTCATCGAAGGCAAAGCGCAATGGATGTGAGACCTAGTAGCGGAGGAGCTGGAAGAGAATTTCGTGCGTCTGTGTGATTTAAAAAGTTGTTCAGTTCTGTCAAAACGATAATCTAATTTCTTTATTTAAAAAGTCTCCAAATCGACTTTTATATATAATCAAACATAAAAGGAAGAGAATGATTTGCTACAAGTGAAATAAATTGTTTTTTACTTCGATTTTAAAAATATTTAGTAAATAAGCAGAATATTAAAGTTTAGTGGTAATAAATGCAGTTTGCATTGTTTCCGAAGCATTTCATATTTTATTCATGCTGAGTAAGCATTGCTAATGCAAACATCAATGACTCAACCGCGCTTGAGGAAAATGTAATTTGTGATGAGCATTCAACTCTGATGGTTGAGGAAAACCGAAGCCTTCTTTGTGCGAATTGACTACACTGGTGCAAAACTATATTGCAAATAATGATGTAACACATATATTAATCAATTACTCAAGTTTGAGTCATATGAATTTTTTTATGCCGCATAAGCTTACATTGCAGTAAAGAAAAATACGTTAAACATATATTACGCAAGTCTGGTCAGTTAAAATAAGATGAGCAATGCACCAGCATCATTGATCGGTGGGCTTAATTTTTAATAATTGTATGGAATTGTTTTCATTCAAACATTTGAAACTCGCGTTTTATTTATTCAGAAGGAGGCTTTGAAGTTGGACCCCAAAAATACAAAATTACGACGCAAGTAAACTACTATTCGCTTGAAATCAGAAAATACCCCATGCGGTTATGATGAGGTTTCCTCTCTATAAAAATTGCCAACAGCTTGTCACCACCGTTTCCCTCAATACCTCCGTCAATGACCGAATGATCTTGAAATCTTTCCACTCTCCAGCTACAAAACGAGAGTGCTTGAACTGCAACCCAATCAGGGATAAGCCAGCACCCCATTCCTAAGAAATTATCTATATTTAAATTTTGGTCGCAGGTTTCCGGTTACAATTTCTCAACTTATTTGCAAGAGGAACTCTCATCCAAAAAAATTAAATTGAAAATCTACCAAACTTGCCGAAATTTATTTCCAAATTTATTTAATATATACTCAGCCGTCAAACTGAGAAGTACCTACACAAAATGGCTGAGTCAATTTTTGTCGTGGCCCTTTTGGCGACAACGTTGTTCCAAATAATCACTCCATCTTCGGCGTGTCTTCCTTTTGGGGCTTCTTGCACCAGTGCAGACTGCTGTGACCCGAGTGCTTACCTCACTTGCTCCCATGGGAAATGCGACTGTTTCATGGACACCTCACCGGCTTCCATGAATTACTCCATGAAGCTCTCAAAGTGCGTCGTTTTGGCCGGGGCGAAGTGCGTCTACCATGGGAAGTCCTGGGGATTCGTAGAAAGAATGTTGGTCCCGTGCGTGGAGAATGCGAGGTGCGAAAAGCACGGAAAATGTGAGTGTTCCGCAGGTTTCAGGGCTTTTGAAGGGGCCTGCGTCCCAACCAAGTCTTTTGGTCAACCATGCACCCGAATTGGAGGTGGAGACGATTGCGAGAATAATTTGACTTGTGGCGACAACTCCACCTGCGAATGCAAAGACAAGATGTACAACCAGACTTCGAGGTGGTGCTTCCAAACCACCTTTGCACCCGGTGAACAATGCGATGACACCAAAAATTGTACCCAGCATGCAAAGTGTGTATCAACCACCTCAGGTGGAAACTCTGTTTGTGCTTGTGACATGGGCTACATTTCAAACTCGAATCTCTGTGTTCCTTGTCCCGATGACCGTGAAATAGTTTGTGATGGTTCTGGCAAGTGTGATTGCGAAGACGCCAAGTCGCGGAAGAGAACTGTGATTGACGATCCAGTCGACTTTGAGAGCCGTTACTGGATCGAAAGCGCACCAGACGAGGAGGACACCTGGAAACTCACTTCTTTAGAGAACCACAACTCCAGTCGTCATGGAGTCTATGCAGTATGCTACGGAGGACTTGATTCCGGATATACCTGCACCTGTGCGCCAGGTTACTATTCGGATTACGACAATCCTGGAACCTGTGTCCCGAAACGGGTTCTCGGGGAACGGTGTCAAGGTTGGTTGATGTGTGACCCAAGACGGTACTTAGTGTGTGGTCAAGATAATCCAAGGTTAAGTGAAGAGAGATGTGCCTGTCCTGAAGCTCATACTTATGACGAGACCCAAGGTCGGTGCTTGCTTGCTGTAGGGAGTCGGTGTGGCGTTTGGCGTCGTCCTGAAGACGTTGGGAAAAGTGTGTGTGTCTCCAATGCCCAATGTGAGCCTTCCTCAAAGTTGTGCGAATGCGACTACACTCATGTCGCTGCTTCGAACGGAACATGTGTGCCCAAAGGGTGGCATGGCCATGTCTGCCTAAACGATGGGGACTGTGGAAGTGGACTTTTGTGCAAAAACAGAACATGTGGCTGTGGAGAAGGTGTCTTTGACCAAATTCGAAGGGTGTGCGTCACCGAAGGAGGAAATTGCAGGGAGTTACAACATTCCAGTGAGCTTGACGAATGCCCGAAGGAACTGGCTTGTGAGAATGGAGCCTGCACGTGTCCTCTCAATTTGGACCAGGTTTTCGAGCCCCGACTTCACAAGTGCTTGAGCCTGGTTGGAAGACCTTGCAACTTGTCTGATGAAGGAAGAACTTGCTGGGATCGAAGTGCTCATTGTGTCGCCAATAAAGGTAACGGGGCCTCATGTCGATGTCTTCCAGGATATGTGGAGGTGGGTCAGACCTGTGAGTTGGTATTCGGATCAAAGTGCGGAGGTCAAGGTAAGGATCAGTATCCTAAATGCAACAGTCTGGTACCTCTTGTGTGTCATGGGGGAAAGTGTGACTGTCCCGGCAAGTTGGAGGTGTATCACGAAGTCGAAGGTAGATGCAAAGGAGAAGTTGGGGCGGTATGCGACCCCGACCAAAAAGGGTATTGTGGTGAAGGGAGTGAATGCAAGGAGTTTAGGGTGGTGAGCCAAAAAGAGACGACGAGAATGGGAGAGTGTGTGCAATCCACTGGAACGGTCCATTGATTTAAGCAGAAATGAGAATCTTGTTTTCTCAATTTATATTTATAGATTTTTAGTTTTTAACTGTACGTAATATACATTTCCTTTTACTTTCATTGACAATGAAAAACAAATAAAAGTGAAAATGAGAAAAACTATTATTCGTCTAACTCGTTTGGCATACACTTTGTACTGTAATGGTCTCTAGTTTCACTGGTAATTAATTCACGAAATGAATGCTTATTTGCAATTTGATGGCACACGTCACTGCAGCACTTGCAGCATTTTTATGACATTCGTCATTCTGTTTTCCATTGACATTCTAGTTGTCAGTGCGTCTCTTGCATCTCTTCATAAACTAAAAAGTGCCGTCAACATGATTTTTCAACAATCTCGACTCTCATATTGCATTATCGTTACTTCCGTTCTACTCAGCATGAAAACCACATCAATCTCATCGACGACATTTAAAGTGTGTGATAAAACCCCTCAGAAATATTTGGAGGTCAGCAAAAGTTCAGCTCGCGGAACGAAAGATGAGTTCGCAGACCTCATTTCCTTCAAAAGCAACAACTGCACGGAAATTTTGCAAGCGTCTTTCATATCGCCGAACAAAACCGTTTCCAACTACGTTTCCCCTTACCTCGACCTCAGTTTAGTGCACACCGTTGTGGAGTGTTACAACGGTCACCACAACCTCATCCTGAGGCCCGATGATATTTGGGCAGCAATCATGACTCAGTTCTCGTTCTACATTAATAAGCACTCTGAAGAGTTCCGGAAGCAATTTGTGAGTCACAAAGGGAAAAAGAAGTTGACCGTTGTGATTCCTGGAACGCTTCGAGACGCTCCGTATGACGCCTTTGTGAAAGGCATGTCGGCAGAGATCCATAAGAATTTGGTTG
>JAHZMW010003398.1:0-12553 GCA_027743745.1 Alloscopus bannaensis | reverse complement strand
TTATTGCCCTTTTGGTGTGCATTCGATCTTCAAACTGAATCATCTTCTGATTTATTCCTTGCGCATTTCAGTCCTACAGAAACCCACAACACTATATTATTTTTACTAGAAAGTATGTTGTCAAATTGATATAAATACACTCTTGTCATGCATTATAAATGAGCGTCAATCATTTTAAGCTCATTTACACGTCTGCGTGCGGCATTATTATTGCAATTTCTCCAGAATAAAAATGAGTTTCTTTTCGTTGGCTGTACTTTCTTTTTGCGCCCACTCTCCGATTCTTTCGTTTTGTTTCAAATTTAATTTGTGGACTCACCCTTGTCTTCTCCCGAGGCTCGCTTTATAAAACTTACTACAATAGATCTGTGTACATTACGCGGATGATACGTGGATTTACTCTATGATGTCTGTGGTTTTTGATTGCAACAAGCACAGATGGCAGGTAGTCGACAATCCCCAAGCGTTTTGCGACTGTCTCACTTCCCATTTTACCAATGTACCTACTATAGCACGGAGAATGGCATCGTGTTGAAAGTTGCGGTTTTTAGTTGAATTTTGTACATGTATCGGAGGATTCAGCAGATCACGCGTCATCAGTGAGTAGTTGTACGCTTGAGTTAGATTTGTTACGCACGACTAGTCCGCAATTTTCTTATATGCATGATTACGGGAGTGTGATGGCGTGTCTCATTTTGTACGTCGTGCCATGAAGGGAAACTTATTTTCCTTCTTTCTTGCAATACATCATCAATATTACGGGAAACATGAGCGAAAGGAAAAACGCCACAAACTGCTCAGCAGAAGGGAAACTCCCTCTGGAAACGCATTGAGCTTACAAGACTTTGCCTAAAAACCGGGTTTCATTTTCACATGCGGAATATGGCAGCTATATCACTCGCTCACGTCGCGTGTTCCAATAACTTCATTTCACCTCAAATGACCGACGTTTAGATGAACTACTACACTCAATTGTTGCATAATTCAGTGAGTTTTCGGCGCTAAATACTTGACGGTAAACTGGCCAGCTAATTGTCCGGCCTGCTCCATCATTTTCAACCAAAAGGGATCTCCTCTTCTGTTCCAAGCGGTTTTCCGCCAAAGAAACTAGGCCGTCACATTTGGATTCTTCTGAAGGTATGTGTACTTGAAAGGAAGCCAGCATTCCTTCCGGTAGAAAGAAAACGCGCCACTTTTACCCGACGTCCATGCGTCCCTTGCCCTCCACTACGACTATTGTTTCATGATTCCATTGGATTCCGGGTTTAATCTGGAGAAGGTAGTCGACTGTTGGTGTAATCACGGACTTTTAGAAAACACGTAAGGTAGCAGTAAAAAGCACATGCGGAATGAAATGCCAGGAAGCAGGGACTCTCATATTATTGAACTCTGCTCTCAAACTGTGTCTCACGCTCTCACTTTCTCTTCCCTCTTTTTCCCAGGGAAATCCACATTATTATTACTCACCACACCAGAGAGTGGAAATAAGAGCTCCTCATAAAATTTACACTCCATCATATTATTATGTAATTCTCGAGGCTCGACTCGCACGGTGACTGCCTCCTGGAAACGTACACATATTTTTCACGCTACAAACAAAAATGCAAAAAAGGCGAGGGAAATGCTAAAGTCGCACAAATATTTATGTACGCTACTTGTGATTCTGGAGAGAAAGATTGCGAGCAAGATTTGGAATGGCGTGCCATATGCCTCGTGCGCTCATGCTGTGCTGGACAAACGGAATAATATAGTATTGCACAATTTCTCCTCTTTGAGCACCTATTCCGCCTTTTTTTCCTAGAGCAGCGTGTTTGTGTACTGGTGTAAATGCAGGGTATATTTTTTAGAGGAGTGTAAAGTTGGAACAAGAATTAGGCAGATTATTATGTAGGTAAGATCCCTGGAGAACTTGGAAAAGGCATGAAAGTAGAATAGAGGATAATGCCTCCTGCTTCCTGTGGATGTACTGCCGCTCTCCGACACTACTCTTTATGTGTAATGCGAAGCATATTACTGTTGTAGTTTTACACAAAAAAGTGGAGGAAAAGTGGATTACGGACGGCGACGAGAGTAGTACAGAGGAGCAAAGAGAGAGAGAAGTTTGTTTTGTAATTTGGAAAATTTAGTGTCCCTTGTGGCTACTTGCATCCGCATCTGTCCTCAGAAGTGATATGAATGTGGGCTACTATCTTTTTTTTGGGTTACGTTTTTAAAGCCCTAATCTACAATTCAGGAGTGGTCCAACTAGGAGAAAGCATAACACAACAAGACACAGTGTGACCGTAGATTAGTATTGCTAACACGACTCGGTTTTTCATCGACCTTCTTTGAGAAGTTGCGGGATTCAAACGTGAGAAAGATGGTAAAAAAGGAAATGAGCTGTACTGGGGATTGTTAACGTGTGATGCATGCTTTCACTCTGTGCAATAGGTACGACGCCTTCCGCAGAAGGACTACAGAGCGTGTATCGTGCGAAGGAAGAGTTCGTCCAGTGGCCCAGTTGAAGCGAAGTGAAAGTTGAAAGAACAAGAAGATTTTCATGAGGTTAATTTCCTCTCGCATGAGTTTGCAGCAGGTACACTCAGAGGCTCGCTTCGGCTTTTGGTGGCGACGACAATGTGGTGCGACCCACAAAAAAGGGGAAAAGTATGTTATGTGACTCACTGCGGAGAACAGCTTTTAACTATTTATGCAGATCGTGTGTGTTTTGGAAATTAAAAATCCGTTCTTCTCATTGCGGGATTTTCGCGAAGCACAGTTTGGTGTGAGCTGCAAAGTGGAGAATTTTTATGATTCGATGGAAAAGCACAGAATGTATGTTACTTGCATACGTAATTCGTCTAGGATTATTTCATTGGAACCAATTGCTCTTATTTGCCACTCAGCAAAAGGCGGGCACACGACTTGTTGTCCATTGAAAATTCATGGTGGAGGCCATGGTGCACACAAAAGAGAAAATTGATGGGAATAAGTTAGCAGCGGTATTGCTATGCCCTTTCGAAGGTCGTGTTATCCAAGGGCAGGAAAATAAAATATGTGCGTGGTTCAAACAAATACAATTAGGCTGAGCCGGTCAACCTTAATGATTCTAATGAACGTGGTAATTTTGGTTCGGATGAAAATTGCACAATGTTACGACACCGTTGCAAGCCACGGTTGTCACAAACGCTGACTTTGACAGCAACAAAACAATCCAATATTTGCAAGTTCGGAATACAAAGCCGGTACCAAATACCGTGTGTTCAAACCATCTTATTTCGATGACCACCGCAAAGGTTTTCAAGGTTAGACAACCCGGAGACAACAACAAGTCGCAAGACAGTTTATGTTCGCTACTCCTCTTTTGTAACAGAATGTGGCCAATTGAAATGATCGTTGGGGTTTGATAGGAACAATTTCTCGTCGAACATGTCCTCTGTCGACTTTTTTAATAATAAATAAAAACTTTCTTCTCCCCATTTTCTCCATTTCAATAAAAATTCACCGTCAGAAAGGGATATTGGTAAAAATGTTTTGTTTCGATATGATTTATCATTGTGTATCAGATCAAATCATTGTATGGTATGCGATTTTTTTTTTGGTAAATTTCCGTGTTGATTGAAAGAGTTTAGCTAGCTCACTCCCGTTCATTATATCGGCTAATTGGTGTTGTGTCCCATTGTGTGCTTTTTGAAATGGTCAATACTGCCCATCTGCCCGTCGTTTGAGACACAAACTCCCTCGCTTAAACGACCTGAGCGTATTGCGTGACCATATGGTTTACACAAAAACGAAGAGGTGTACAGAAACACTGGTCAAAGGAAAATTGTATAATCCTCCTTCCTCCCTTTCTCTTTCTCTTTTAGGTCCGTAATGTGCGTGTACATGGAGAAAGTACGTAATCACAGTTTGGAGTGTGCATGTGAGTAGTCTCCGTAAAGGTACGGAAAAACCGGAGACACTGGACTTTTAGGCCTTAATTATTATTCTGCGCTCGCTAAATAATTTCCATTCCAAAGTCATGTCTCTCCTTCCTTCCCCCTGTATAGCTAAGCACGGAAGAAAGTTGTTTGCCAAGTCTCGCGTTTGTGTGTCGAAAGAAGTAGCTCAGCGGAACGGTGAAGATTCTATGTGTTGTGTTTTGTGAGTGCCGCAGTTTGTGAACTCCGCACATTCCCTCAAAAGGCCTTGCTCTTTTGCTGATGTAATTCAATGAACTCTTTATGGCTTCATAGCTGCCTGCGTTGCCCTAATCTTCATCTTTTAAAATTCCATTGACTTCCCACTTTCTATCCCGTTACGTATACTCCCAAACGTGAATACTTCACATTTTTTCTCCGCCAAGAACTATAGCCACCTCTCTCTCAGTTTATTTTCTGGCTCCGCTACAAAAATGTTGTGATTCTCTTGTGACAAAACGGGAGCTACCTCACAACACCGAGTTCTCTCCAAAGGTGCATGCCCACACACTCCAATTCATGTCATGTCCTGGTTGATTGTTGCATGTAATTATGTGGCGCGCAAGTGTAGTTACCTACACTTGTACTTTCTCCAGTCATCCAGCGTTTCTTCGAGAAGCAGCTCAGTGTGAACGTTACATGTTCGGTAATAGAGGAAAACCCCGTGTTTCCCGAGACTCGCAAAAGGAACTGTTATTTCTTCGAAAACTCGCCTCCTCCTAATCCTCTCTCCGCTGTTTCGTGCACTTTGTGCTCTCAACTGTGCTCCACCGAACTTTAAGCCCTTTCCCTCTGTTCCACACTCAACACATGTGCACACAAATACCTAACTCAAAGAAATAGAGGAGAATAACACGTAGAGAAAAAAACAAGCTTTTCTTCTTTTTTTCTGGGGCAGTTGATTTACAGCGTAAGCGCCTTATGTATGCATACTCGATGAACACACACTTTTTTTTTCTCACTGTCTTTCCAGAAAGGATATATTATCCCGCAGCCGTAAGTCAGGGAAACTTGCTCAACACATTTTTTTATTCAAAAGCGGAAACCCTTTTTCCCTCCTCAATAACAACATGGAGAAAGTGAAACTGGGAGACAGAGTACACTGTGATGTGCCATAAGCGCAAAGAGTTAACGAAATGAGCATTGAGCGTGACATGATATCCGTCCGTTTACTCCACCGTCAACCGTCTTTTCTCTCACTTGTCATCAACTTCTCTACTTTTTCTAGAGTCTCAAGCGTCGTCTTTCCCTTTCACGACCTTTTGCTTAGTAAGAGAGAGACAGGGTTATGGTGCTTTATGCCTTTTCAACTCGTTTCCCCTTTTTCCTATTTCCCAGTTAATTTCACTACTTTTCCAACCATCAATTCTTTAGTGTTTGCTCCATTTTCACTTGCTTTCTCCATCACACGCTTTTTTCTCTCTTTCTCGTTGAAAAAAGCAAACAAACAACGTGATCCATATAACTTAAAATGCATGTTTATTTGAGGAGGGCGGATGGAATGAGTGAGAGTCGTGAAGTGAAAGTCGCAGAGTCAGCAAATGCATTGAGAAAAGTTTGAAATGTGAGATGCAAGCATTCCATGAAAACACTGGAGCTCTTCAAGAGTCAGACGAATTATTGTGAAGTCAAGGTCGGGAGTCGGAACAAACTGCTATTTGCAAACTGAAATTCTCTCCCTTCAACTCCTTCCGTTTTCAACCCGAGAAGTATATTTTATGTGGGACGTAACAAACTACCTGACATTCTCTGACGTCGATATTTTTAACCAACTTTCTCTTTTCTCAACGTAGACTCGTTTTTCAGAGGAGAGTGAGTTGTACAGTGGAGAACCGTCAAAAATGTGAGAGAATGATTGGTGGCACACCATCAACCAATAATAATTGGTCAATACCCGCTCGCTTTCTCTTCCAGCTCTTGAGTTTCGAGAAAGGGGTAATATTTTCGGTGTTGCATGCAGTTAAAAAACGCTGTATTTTTCAGGGAAAGACAGATTGTGTGTAGCTCTCTGTTGATGGGAAAGATGACCTTCAGAAGCAGGCTTGAAGGAGATGGAAACGGCGGAAAGGGCCGCAGATGATTATATGTTGTGAGAACACGTAACGACATTCTTTTTCCTCTCCATTTTCAACACGAAGGCAGCAGACGATGTTCTCCCACACGGGCTTTCTTTTCCATTTTTTTCTCTGGCAAGCAGGATCGATAATGCACGTTTCATGTTGACCTATGACCCACATCGCGAGCAACAGAGGCAGCTACCTCAAATGTTGTGTGAACCATTTTTTCTCCAGTTGCTACGCCGGAGAAAGCGTATACCTCAATTTGGACCTCTTCGGGGCGGGTTTTGATGAATACATTTCTCCAGTCAACAGTTGTGCATTAATCATTCGAGAAAATACTCTAAACAAAAGGCATCAACTTTCTCCAGCACGAAGCAGACCCGTGCCTTTCTTCAAAAGAAACGGTGCACATATTTTTAACCTAAATTATTATGATATTTTATTGTTGAGAGCGATGATGTGTGATAGTTTTCTCAATAGAAATGCATTTTTTTATTCGGTGAACAAACCCAAGCATTTGTCAACAGGTTTTTTCAAGATTTACGACCTAGATCACACCACATGTTTGTTTTCAAGTCTGCAAACCGTCGAAAGGGCATTTGACTTGCTTCGTACTTAGACACACTGGAGTATGTGCGGTATTCAGCGTGGAGAAAGCAATGATTTGGAATTCTTTTAGCTGGAGAAGCCCAATGATGGATAAAATGAAGATAAGGGCTCAAGTGTCAATCAATCAGATTGATGCAATACAATGAGAGCTCGTTCGACGTGTCTTGAGCTAAATCTCGGCACACATGGTGCACACTTGGAAAATGGAAGCCTCCACGGTGTGGAAATGTAATAATGTAATGCGAGTGAGAGTTTGAGTAGATTTTCCTTTTGTACAAACACATACGCGCAGACAGTCGGCGAACCTGGATCTATTATTCTGCCTGCAGATCAGAAACAAATGGAGTGTGTAGACGAGAGCACACTTTTAATCCTCCTTGTTTTCTTCCACCATTCATCATTTTATCAAGGTATACTTGTCCTCTCTATAAGTTATCAGCTGGGAAAGAAATGTGAGGTTGGTAAGCCGCAGGCGAGTATAGAAATATGGCTATTTTTCAGAGTAGAATAACAACAATCTTCTCACTCGCTTTTGGAGAAAGTGTGTCAAGTAAAAGTATATAAGCTCGGAAAGCTTCCTCCGTCTTAGCCCTTTCCATTTGGAGTCTCAGAACGATTTTGGGATTACAGGCTACGCTCTATTAATAATGTATCAAGTAATGTGGGTCGAGTCGCGCAGAGGGTTCAAAAACTTTGTCGCATCCTCTGAAAATCCGGGGAAAACGTCCGGACTCGTCAGCCACTCTGTCTGATAGAACACACATCACTGGACACGTACACGATGCTCATTTTGCTCCTCATGCCTCGAAGCCAAATGTGCTCAAAGTGTCGACCAAAGAGAAATGTGTGCTCTTCCTCGAAAAAATGTACATTTATAAGTTTTCTTCTCCAAAGTAGCCTTCTCCAGAAGGAAAGAGCTCGGAAAGCGGATGAAAAGCGCAGATTAAGCTGTCCGGTGCCTCTTCCCACTTTCGATAACGCATGTTTTCACACTCCCCGGATAATGTGCTCCTTGTCATGTTTTCCGACTTTGACAAAAATAGCCCTTGCTGCGACTGCATAAATATTCTTGAGCTACGCGTCTTATCGCGTTGGCTCTACAGACATTTTTCAATGAGTTATATCATCCGCTTCCTGGATCAGCCGCAGATGCTTTTTCCACCCGCTTGTCCCTCACGAACCTTCGATAACGATTCTTTTTTATTCAAATAACACACATAAACTGGATACATGATGATTTTCGGTAAGACATGCAGTACTTGTCAGAATAAAAAATGGGAAGCAAGATCAGTCCCCTTCGGCTGTGAATTTTTTTTCAAATCCACTGTACAGGAATATGTAGTTTGAACACAATTTCAAAAGAGAAATCACTCTCACTCGGAAAGCAGAGTTTATTTCTCCGTGAACTGAAAAATGGGTCGGAGTTGACGGGTTGTGGTGAGGAGACAAGTTTGTTTGGGCATGAAGGGCGCATTGTTGTCTATTTAGTACAGAGAGACAGTCGACGTACGCTGGATTTCACAATACAAGTAAGAGGATGTCATCATCTTTTTCAGAAGAACGTCATGTGTCAGCGCAATCATGCTTGTCAGACACGTCATATTATCACTTTGTTGTTTGTTCTCTCACAGAGACTCAAGTGAAAGTCAACCCTGAACCAACACTCTTCTCTTTCACTTATGGTGAAAGCAAACTCCGTAACATGACTTGTAATAGATACAGTTAGGAACATAGTTTTCTTTCGACATGCTACCCAGCCTGATTTACGCAAGACTCACACACTCAGCGTTTGGGGACGTGTTCTGGAAACGGGCGAGGCGCCACGAACAACCACGAGTTGTGCTTAATTTAATTATAATGGGCATTGAGATGGACACTGCACTTATCTCCCGTCGTCCATGTGCTCATCTCTCTTCTTCGCCATATTTATGCGGGTAGACAAACCTTTCACGTTGATACTTGGAAGTTGGTGAAAGTACTAGTTTTTTTCTGGTGTTTGTGCTCTTAACGCAAATCCAGAGTAGATGACCGATTATTAAGCATGTGCTTTCTCATGGGGGGAAAAATAATGGGAAAAATTTATTTGAGCCAAGTGTGCAATGCATCGTTATTTGAGTACAATATTATGAGTTGTTTCCATTTCGAGGAACATTGTTGCGACTATTTGATTCATGGCCGCAATATTTTTCTGGTGTACATCGTTTTCGAATTGTGTAAATGAGAGTCGTGTTTTACCTGCTGCGCGCACTCCTCTCTGAAAATAAGCCTGTCGCTTGTCCATGTCACAAGCACACCACCACCGTCGTTCTTCAAGTCCCTTTTCTCACGATCAGATAAGCATGTACATTTTATTTCGTAGACCCTGTGCCATTGGATACTAAGAACGAAGTGCATCGTCAGCACTTTTGTGGGAAAAACCCAAGTATCGCTTATGTCCTTACAGATTTTGTTGGGATGATGGTGGTCACGGAAGGAGAATGTGTTTCGAGGATTTTTCGTCGTGAAGGCTGAAGTTGGTGGGAAAATGGGCCACCTACTCGCTTTTTAGGAGCCTTCCCTCACACACATTGGGAAAGAAAAAGTTGAAATTTGGTTTGTGGATTCTTCATCTGTAAAAATTGCATATTGAGCGTAAACTTTGGGAAAGGGAGGAGAAAAAATGAGACAGCAACAGGACAGGCACTTTCGTATTTGGATCTCTTGTGGTTCATATGCCACACACACACACGAGGAGAAGCCTTTGACATGTACATGTGATCGTGGTGGACAGGGCAGGGAGTGACCTCAAACTGTCAATCCTCAGATACCAATGAGTTTTTTTCTCCTCGAAACTACTCCTTTTCTGTACAGCTTCTCCATTTGTGGAGATGGAAAACAAGAGTGGCGCATGTATCCCATCATCGTTTGACGTATTGTAACCAGCGGAAAGATGCATGGTAATGCGCGGTGTTTATGGAAAATGTGTCCGGTGGTCGATGAGATGGGATGATGTAAAATGAAGCTGAATTTTGGTTCATTTCCTCGAAAGAAAATAAGTGCGTCGTTTGTTGTGAGCGTACATATATTATGCATCCAAATACGAACCATGTGTACGTGTGATGTTGTTGGTAGTTTTGCTGTGCGTTTGATGTTTGACAAGAATGATGTAACAAATGACATATTACTAGCGTGATGATGACATGTCGGTGGCAGTGATGGATACAGGATCATGCGGTGTACCTTGTTCTGAGTGATATGAGTCGCATTACGTACTTGTAACCCATTTCCCACGATGATCGTATAGAATAACTTGCCAAGATATTTCTCAAATTGCCCTGTCGTCAGCAGTCGGTGTAGACTCACGAGATGAGCAAAATATGACCTTCATCATGGCGTTTTCGGTTGTTTAAAATCGGAGCTATCTTTGATCTAGTTTTCTGTTGAAATCGTACTCATTTTAACTGTCAACCTAATTATGTGATGTGACGCTGCATCAATTGTATGATTGCACAATGAGATGGGAAAATGGTCTCTGGATATTAGATTTGGAGGGCATAATGCAGATGCATAAAGTGGTGCTGCAGATGTTCTCTTCTAGCGACTGCTGCAGGCATTTCGGCGCCCATTTCTGAGCACGTTTTCCCCAAATTACAGAACTAACGAATGTATTTGTGAAGTATGTGCAGTTCGGCCAATCACGTGGAGACTTTAACGGTTCCAGCAGTTCATTAACTCTATCTGAACGACAAAGTGGGAAAACGCTCTGGCACTTCTTTCACTCTGGTGTGATCGCCATGAAACATAATGCACACTCCTCTCATATTTCTCACATTAAAACGTCCAATGAACCTTGACGATATTGGGATATCGTGGTACTGATGGCGTCTTGTGAGAAACACTGACGAATATTGGCAAAGTCGTTTGTAGTTATTATCAGAGTAAAAAAATGTATTCTTGGCTGAGTTTTCACTTCTCACACAAGAAACACTTTCACCTTCCCGGCAACACTGGATGACGTGTGTGGTGAGTGTGTGAGGAGTAGCCACAGTTGATTTTGCAGCTTGCACACAGGCATCTCGCCATTTTCTGTGGGCCACGTCAAAGAGTGGTACACATTTCTCGACGAGATCTGCATATCATATCAATCGAGCTTATAGGCATTTACATAAATACGGAGCTCAACCGAGCGTGTGAGAGTTTGCAGAGTATAAAACCATATATACCTCGTATATCGACCAGTCAATTACGGTAATTTCTGCTCCAGTTCCTTTCTCCCTGGGCTGAGGGAGAAAGCTATGTGTATCTTGCGGTTGACGCTTTCTCTCCACTGTCGTTCTTTAAGGTCTTTCGCACCACGTATAAGCTTCTCGGAGGACGGATACATTTTTTTCCTGTCTTCCCCTGACTTGTGAGTGAGGGCTCGGGGTGTTGGAGGCGAGTGTATATTTAGTCTTGGCCTCCGTATGTCGGGACTTTTTTTGTGAGGAATACAAAGCAGGGGAATGGAAACTTGCCTTTCCGAGAAGTATTTAAGGTACATGTCTCCACATATTGAAGAAGCATAGGGAATTGGAAAGAGATACATTGTGTGTAAGGTATGTACGATCAACGGTGTGTGCATACGTTCATTTTGTGAGGTTGTTTCGCGGAAAGTTTACGTTTCGCTGGTGTTCGTTGAGAGTTCGAGGGAGAGTGAAATTTGGGTCTTGGTTTTGAGATTGGATTGGAATGGATGGGTGGATAGATGGATTTCGTTGAAAAGGGGGAAACGTTGCACAGCTTTGTTATAGCTGTTGGCAGAGCTGCAAGCTTGCATTGATTTGCAATATAAATAATGGTAATAGTAATGATAATGCCGCCATCCCACCACACACCACACCGAATTCACGGGATTCACTACTCGCTCCACTCGGTGTGCTTGATATGATGGTAGACAGAGATAATATCACTTCTCCCACACCTTCATCCCTTCCTTCTGTCTCAAAATGAAAAAGTGTAGACAAGAGAAAAAGTCAAGGCATATGTCGGCCGTGTATATTCTGAGTATATGTTTTGCACGAAAAATTACAATTACACGTTCCCACTAAAGCGAACACAAATTCTTGACGTGAAAGTGTGGATCTTCAAAAAAATGTTCACTGTTTCAGAAAGAAGATACAAATATTTGATATTTTATGCGCAAACCTGTTTTTCATTTGAGACCGTATTTTCAGGGGTGAAATAATATGCCGGTTGATTTGGCCAGTCGTGTTTCTCTATTATTACCAACTGCATATTGCATATACCTGGTTCTACTCGTTTGCATATAAAAGTCATGACAGTTATGTAAAGATTATACGAATATTATGCATGCCTTGCTTGGATCGTCAATGTCATAAGGTAGAGATTGAAGAATATTGACGATGGCTTGGCTGTGGGATATGATGTGTGTGAAATCAGTAGGGTGCTGAGTGGAGTGAACATTTAAGATTTATTCTTGCTTCAATAAATCGTTGGACATGTTGAAGGTGGTGTCTCTCAGAAATGAAATGAACCTAGAACAGTAATCATACAAGCAGGCAAATATTTAGTCTCAGGAATGATCTTTGGATTATTTTGCTTTCTCCATGAAAAACACGTTCGAATGGGCGTTTCCGCCAAGTTTGCAGCATATGCGTCACGGCGTCACTCAATTGAGCATTGCATTATTGCGAATGACGAATTGCTCAACGGAGTATTTTTTTGCCGCATTGAAAATGGAGTTGCCTTCGCAAGGTCAGGTTCTCCTTGTTTATTTCAAGGTCGGAGAAAACTGAGGGTTTTTTGTGTTTTCTATTGGTGTTGTTAATGCTGCTTATCTCCAAAAATGTACTGTTGTTTTTTGCAGGCATGCTGCACCACGTTCACGGAAGACAAATCTGGAGGGAAGGGGGTCACCACGGTGGTTCGCATAATCACAACAACCACCGAGGCCAGCACCACCACACA
>JAHZMW010003397.1:0-21378 GCA_027743745.1 Alloscopus bannaensis | reverse complement strand
AAAATGTAAATCTTCCATGAAACTTGACACCAAATCCATATCATGAACCTTGAGCTCAAGCCGTCCTACTCCCTCGATAGTCACTTCTGCCCTTTCTTCCAGCAATTCCTTCAACAGGTCAAAGTCTCTATAACACGAAAAAATGGTCAAATATAAAACCTATACAGTAGACAATGTGATTTGTCAATCATTCATGATTTTTTTCGAGGTAATGTAACAGTATAAAAATAATGCTCCGAATTTGGTGAATGCAATTTCATTAATGGCTCACCTCAAAGTGGGAACAATAATACTGGCATACTTTGAAAACACACCCTTCTTGCCCCTTATATGAGAAATTGTTATACTTTGTATTGTAGGAGCACAAACAAAGTTTTTATTATAAATGGGATGACAGACAGTTGCATATTTCAGTCGAATCTCGTTATTCACCGCATCAAAAAGTGCATTGCAATGATCTGCGTTGAAAAAGTCGGGCACACTCAACCGAACGGGTGGCAAGTAATCTCTCACAAAAACCGTAATACTGAATCCGTCTGACGTAGTCCCACAAAATCTACCAAAAAAAGGAAAATAATTAATATAACCTGACATGCATATTCAAAATAGAACAAGCGTCAAGAGGCAGAATCAATCAAAACGTTTTGTTACCTGACAAGGTCATTTGTTATTGACTCGTCGTCCGCAAAATGGTCCAAGCCTACTAGTGTCTGGAAACAGGTACCGGATAACTTGTTGACATCAATCACATGCAACAGTATATCCAATTCACCTCGAAGTAAATTTGGCTGTATCGGTGGTCGCGTGAACTCTGAGCACTCTTGGTTATTTTCAAACTCGTCCAAAGCAGTCGAAAAAAGCTTATCCAAATTCACGTCATCCATTTTGGATTTTCTACACTTGTCAATTCAATAAAAAAATTAAACAATTTCGATTGCAAATGAATCAATCAATCTCTCAAAACCATTTGCACAATTACATGACGTTCTCAAACATATATTGCACTTTTACAACTTGCCTGCCAGGAATACGTATGTGGGGTTGCATAATACGAAAAACGGGCATCTAGTTGTTTCTTTTTCGCGGACTTTTAAGCGCAACCAAGGCTGTTTACCAAACTTCTCTTCAGTTATAAACTCATATCAATAAAACACGAATTAACTAGTGGTTGGTATTTTTTTTGCTTGAAACAAGAATTTGGAAAAACTATGCTATTAATCTACTAAAGTGGCGGAAAGTTTTATATTTGTATAGTGAGTGAATCCAGACGCATCTGTAGCCCTACTTTGAATTGGGTTGCTGAAAAGTGGCAATTGGATGGGAAAAATATTTCATCAACTGATTTGTTGGCAGCATTTGGGTCTAAACAAAAGGTATGGAATTTTTTTTTATTGATTTATTGCGCAACAACTTTTAGTTAGTTTAGGTTTTTCTTAATCAATCAGACCATCATGGCTGCATGTCTAGAACTGACAGCATCAGTGACACAGATTCCAAATTTTTTTCCTTTTTTTACAAGATCGGGTTTGTTAGATGACGACGCTTTAGAATCTTTGGCCAACATTTGCTTGAAGAGACTGGTCAACTCCGCAATATGCATAGACGAGTTAAAAGCGGGACAGTACCGAAGATTGTGTCCAATTATGTTTCTAATTAATGTTTGCCTAAAAGAATTAATTTATAATTTATTGTGAACTCTTTAGCATCTCATTATGTCTCAATAAGTTGTCTCACAAAGCTGGTTGCTGTAGTAGGCTCGACACAATGGATTGAGCATGGTCGCCGTTTTTGGCCAACAAAATGTCCATTTTCAATGAGCAGAGAACAGAAGCGGTTGTACATGCCCATGATGAGCCTGAGTTTTGCAACGAAACTACAGGAACCCTTGCAAATAGCACTTGCAATGCTAAATGAGGAATGGGCACGGAAAACGCATCAATCGCCACATTGAACAGTTTGTTTCGACGAATGTTCTCCTCATAATCCAACCGATCAATGAATAATATCCTGCTGGAATCAAATTTTAATGTCAGAAAATATTCTGTCACTTCCCTTCTCTTGTCCTTATTGGAAATGGGAAACACGAGAGAGCAGTTTGCGTTGTCCAACAAAACCTACAACAGTATTATTTAACTATAGAAGATGGCGCCTTAATACTATATCACCAAAATTGTACTTTACGTTTTTATATAAAGTCAATTGTTCCGGATAAACAAGATCCTGGCACGTCAAGGCACAAATCAAGTCACACGAATCTGGCAAAAAGTATTGATGTCTCGTTGTGACGACAATTCCACTGTGGTAATAATCCAGTCCCATTGCTTTGGATCTATACAAGTCATCGGTTTTACCCAAGTCTGCCAACAATCTACCGTTCAAAAACAGCATTCCTCCAACTTGAACAGAAACCGGTCCCTTTCGTTTACCAAGTTTATCCTGCAGTGATGCTCCACATTTCAAATTCTTTATAAGTTACAACGCTTGTATATCAAAGTTCTTTTAAAAGTACCCAAATTTCGTCTGCATAAAACTCTGCTAAAGGAGAAATTTCTCGTGCCGAATTCAAACAAAGATAATGGCCCTGTTACGTAAACATTTGTTTTTTACACGATTGCCTGTGAATTAATTTCAAGCACTAAAATTGCGAGAATTAGAAATACGACAATACGCGACTGTCGAAGAAACGTTTTTCAAATGTCAAGTGCTTGAGCCTAGAATATGACGAAGCAACCAAGCTGGTGACAGTCATGAATGCCGACGCTTCCTTGATAGAAATGACAGTTTCATCGCTGGCACCTGCAGTAATCGAGTCTGTTATCATGTAGTCAACAGTAGAAAGTCCCGATGTGCAGATGCATCTATTCACAAAGGTAAAGGTAGCATCATCAACAAAATGCATCAAGTGATTTTGACTCTCCAATATGGCAGTAATTGAAATGTTACCCCGAACTGAAGGATGCCACCACACGACTCAGGCGAGGTTTCTCAGTCTGTATGAAATGCGAAAAAAAAGAAGGACCATAGACCCCATCCAGTAACAGCAAAAGATCCAACTTACAACGGCTAATGGCGTCGCCGAGTAGCTTTGCACCAACCAACTGATCTTTTCTGTAATGTTCTGCAAGCTTGCGCAAGTCAACGATTTTGTCAAACTGTCTCTCAACGCTTTCACGTAGTAATCCAAGACAACGTTTCCCATCCATGGATCCTACCCCAGTCGGCAAAGGGGAGGTCTCAAACGCATAGAGTTTAAACTTTTTTCGATTCAATCTTGCTAGGATATCCGCATATGGATACAGCGGGTCTGTTTGCCAATCAAAGTGGTCCGACATTACCCCAATCGCTAAACAATCGTCCTTTGAAGAATCATCCGCATGATTTTCTTTTTTGATTGAATTCTAATAATTCAAAATCACCTGCAATAAGGTACAGGACTCCCAAATCGAAATGAATTTGTAAGAACATAGATATGTATAATTACAGTGTCTGGCAATTGAGACGCAAAGTCTGTGACATAGCGTTGAACTATATTTCTGTCGACTTTCAGTAAGCATAGCGTGGTTGGGGAAGGCAATATCGATGCATCAAGAATTGTATTTGCCTCACAAAGATCATGAAACTCATCAAATGCCTTGACCTGCCAAAATCAAAATATATATAACAACATATCACCCTTTAATTACGAAGAAAAAAAATTTTCAAACCAGCGATTGGAGTTGCACTAGAGTAGGAGGCTCAAAGCCCATTAGCATTTTTCCAAATTTGGCGAGAATCGTGTAAATATTAATCAAAACTGCATCGGGTGAGTTTGGTAAAACGTTGAGCAATGTTGTCTTGATCCCAAAGTCGTAAGCAAAGAGTTTGAGCTTCCAATTTCTAAATCGAGTCCACGCATGAGACCTTGCCTTCCACGCAAGGGAAACCGTATTTGTACTGATACCCGCCAAACCGGTTGGATCCACGAGTGGAACAGAGTGGTCAAATTCCATAGGGATGCTTTCATACTCTGTAAAATTTGATCCATACCAGTAATAGAGAAGCAACTGCTCATTTTGCTTTACTGGTTTGATAGTTAGAAGGCACGGCAGCATGGTTCCAGCTACAGCAACCTGAAACAAAAACTATCACCGTTACAACTTGCAACAGTATTAAACATTAGCTTGTATTGGTATCTGAATTTTAACCATGTAAATTGCAGTGTTGGCCTTGTCAGCTTTTGGAGGACAATTGTAAAGAGCCACGTGACTTGCACCGTGTCCGTCAATTGCACTCTGGATCGACAAGCTTCTCTTTTCCGTTCTACCCATAAAGTTTGGGACGTTCCAGCAATAGTGATTAATTTTTGCAACACTTGAATTTAACAACACCGTCCCGCAATAATGACCCAGATATGTATACCTAACGAGGAAAATCCAGATGAAACAAATTTGACATGTATTTGAAACCAAACCATTTCAAAAACATACGCTGGATAATCTTTAGCTGCAAAAACGCCGAGTCCTATGACATCGTTAATGTGACCAATATACTGGGCTGCAATTTTACCCATCTGAATGTCCTTAATTGGGCATTCGTACGCATGAAAACTTTTGCCAAAAACACAAAATTGCTATTTATTTGCCAAATGTTAACGTTGGGTTGGTAAATTAAATGTAATGAATGTAGGATTACCATGCTACAACATCTGGAAATTTTATAGAAACTGGTTGAACACCCTTGCGAGTTGCCCTTTTTCTTTCAGTGGCGACTTGTCCAGTAGTCTTTTTACTTTTTTGTGCATTGTTCTTGGAGGAGGATGCACTCGAGGTAGGCAGCTTGACATCAACCAACTTTTGCAGACGATCTGGGTCATGCATGCATCGGCAGTACTGTAGACTATTTGGAGTGTATTCTGCTGCTGGAGGACATTTGTAAAAGTGGTCCATCCCCTCGAGCATCATTGTTGGATTGAAGGAAATGTCCTCGTCTTTTGATCCATTCACCATTTCAAGAAAGGTTTTTGCTGTTTTAGCATCTGAGCGAAAACACATTGGGGTTGTCATAAAAGCACGTTTTTGAGACGGGGTAAGGCCGACGAGGTCTGATAGCATGATCAACTTTTTAGCAGCAATGAGTCGAAGATCATCATCAGTCCAGTGCATAGGATGAAGAATGCCTAAAATTATCATTCATCTCGCATAATTCATCACGCATCCCGATTAGTATAATTTACTATTCTTGTATTAAAACCACAATTTTTTGAAAATGTATGACAAACCGTCATCAGTCATTGAAATGTCGGGTTGCCCATTTGATACTGCTCCACGCGCATTTGAAGACCCTGCCATAATTATTACTGCGAAACAAACCGTAGCACGATACAAATTAGCCGCTGGACAAAATACAAACGAGGGTATTGACTATCGTATGAGTATTGAAACTTGCATTGAACATCCACACTGAATACGATAACCTTTGGAATCGAAACTCGTTTTTATTCATAGAAAAACAAATTCTATCCAGATACTCAATAACACATACATACACTACATATTGCAATATACCATGCCCTTGACTACAACCGTATCGCGAGCATATATGTGCCACCATTTGGAAACTGTAAAAATTTGATGACAATTTGATGAACATGATTGGATTTGTTCAAATGCATAACATGATTTAAGAAATATCCGATTATTTCGAGGACTTGACCATTCAGCATAACATAAAAATAGGCGCAATAAAAATTAACTCTAGCATACATCGTCTAAGCTAACTGGAAAATTTTGAAGAAGGCTACAAAAGTTCAAATGCTAACATTTAACACCACCATCAATCTGATAGTAGTCAAAAGAGGTCACTTTTAATAACATGTGCACATGTGCACATTTGTTGAACGCCACTGCTTGTATAACTCTAAAATTCTAAAGTTTGGATTTTGAATACAATTATTGCGGACACAGTAACACATAAAGTTGAGCCATGTGCAATGGTAAAGTGTATTTGCAATAATGGAAAAAAATTGTTTAAACAACATGAGAATATTTTTTTATTCAAAATGAAATCGAAACTCTAAAATTGTTAGAATGCTACTGCTATTGTAATGCTATCCGACTTGATCTCCAATTCACGCCACGTCGACCTTCAACCCTAATACATGTGATGCCTCATCTAACCTTAGATGAATATTGTGATGCCTCACCTGACCAATGATGAATACCGTGATGCCCAACGTTGATTTTGCATAAGCTACGAGAGTACAGTAAAACATTTTCCTGTTGTAGTATTCATTTTAGCAATATACAGGAGACCAACAATGAATATAGTGATGCCTCATGAGAGGCAAGTCGAACATAGTGATGCCTCATGAGAGGCAAGTCGAATATAGTGATGCCTCATGAAAGCCAAGTCGAATATAGTGATGCCTCATGAGAGGCAAGTCGAACATAGTGATGCCTCATTAGGGGTAAGTCGAACATAGTGATGCCTCATGAGAGGCAAGTCAAATATGGTGATGCCTCATGAAAACCAAGTCGAACATAGTGATGCCTCATGAGAGGCAAGTCGAATATGGTGATGCCTCATGAAAGCCAAGTCGAACATAGTGATGCCTCATGAGAGGCAAGTCGAATATGGTGATGCCTCATGAAAGCCAAGTCGAACATTAATGTGATGCCTCATGAAAGCCAAGTCGAATATAGTGATGCCTAATGAGAGGCAAGTCTCAAATAAAATTTTTCAAAAAATTACCAACCATAACCTTTCCACCACCAACGGAAAACTTTTTTCAGTGATAAACAAACTAAGCCGCACTAAAATTAATCTGTCGATATTGAATGTCTCATTTCTCATATATCTAGTAAAGTAACAAAAACACTTTACAGATGGTTCCATAAAGCACGAATGGATTGGCATTGTCGACACAAAAGCAATAATTTGCGTTTTGGAATCACTTGTTAAATAAAGTTTTCGAAAAATGAGTTTGTATGTATTTCATGTTATTATTGCTTATTTATTCTTGTAATTGCAACAACAATTTTTTATGTTTGTAATAGTTCAATCAATTGGCATGGGTATTTAGTATACAAAATCAATTTTGCCTTTCAAAATCAAGTACGTGAAATTTACAATTCAACACTAGCGAAAACGGTCAAAATGTATGGGCAAGCAATTGGTAGTTTGGACACCGATACAAATGTACTTAGGAAAGGCCTCTCGGTCCCAAGTTGTATGCGCACATGAAGGCAGTGCAATATTGTTTTTGTTTGTCGCATACACTGTTGCAAACAACTCCCGAGCGCATTCAAAACCGCCTTGTCGACAGTTGGTATTGCAATACCGCTCATATGCCGATTTTGCCTTGGCAAGATTTTGAACGTTGACGATTGTGGATAGGCCCTCTTCTTTTTCCATTGTTAAAAAGGAAGGGGAAGTATCAACGGTTTGATAATCATATCTGAGTGGGAGATCCAGAAGCGCCATACCGGAATCGTTTCTGGGTTTTATAAAACCACCGCGACAGTTCATGACCATGGCCCTACTCAGATGGAGGATGTCAGTGTGGCACAACTCCAACATCAGAGTTTTTGGAAAGAATCGCCGATGCATTCTCTCTTCATCCTTCAAAATCTCTCTTGACTGCAAGGACAACTCTCTTGTTTTTAAAATCCTTGGACAGTCAGTGGAGCGCGTAAAACATACACCATCTCTCGCATGTAAACTTTCTCGTAGTTTTTCCAAATAAGCCCTTGAACCTATCGGTGTAGTGACTGCAGACCAAACCTTGGCACTAGTCCTCCTGAACATGAGCGACATCAATGCATTTCGTAACGGCCAGAAAGGAACGATATGACGATATTGGAACATGAACGCTTGTGTCTGCAATTGAAATCAGTCAATCAATGTTTTCTAATCAAAAAGTAATTATTACGCACCCCGTGACGCAAAGGTTATAGCAAATTGGTAAATAGTTACATTGTATGCCGAATACAAACTACGGGTGCTTGATAATTTGTGCAAGCCCTGGCCGAAATGTTCAGTCTTCAAGCACAGATGCTGTGCTTCCGTCCGAATGTAACAACTTAGCATGTAAGGATCGACACCGACATCTTCACAAAACGCAACAAGTCTTTGCGGAATGGCAAACGGGCTGACCTTGGATTGCATGTCAAGAATGAAGAATTCAGCAATGGACTCATTGTCAGCGTGTCGCAATGACTGTGTCGCATACTGGTACCGCCAGAATGCGGGATACTGTTTTGCGGCCATGTCACGAATGGTTTCGACAAAATCAGCAAATTCCATACTGATATCTACTAAAGCGAGTAGCTCCGAAGTGCTCAAACCCGTTCGTAGCTGGAAACGCGTCAGTGCTGGTAAGTCTGGTTGCTCCTGGTCAATTCTTGGTGCTGTGATCCGGCGTTGCCGTGTCCTATCAGATAAAAGCCTTTGTGGGATGGTCAATCCACGCGACTTGATGAATGCACTAACGTTATCCTCGCTCCTTAATTTTATTTGGTAAATGAAAATTTAATTTAGCTAAAGTAAACAATAAATGGAGTGTTGCATTATGCACGTACGGTTGCAGTGTCTGTCGCAAGTAGTCGACAATTGAGGCCACATCAACTTCCTCTAGTAGCAAACAACTTGACAAATCTTCAGGTAAAACATTGTTGGAGATTCCTGTTGTTTCAAAACTGGGGAATCGATTGACGTTGCTGCAAAGAAGGGAAGTTGCATTGAACAGCTTACTCCAAGTCAATTGATTTCCGTCGGCTAGGCTCTGACGGACAAACACCTTTTCAAGTTGATTTTGCAATAGCTGTGAGACTGTAGTGGGGTAATCATTGCTGTAGTATTCATTGTAGCAACAGGCGAGTAAACAAGATGGATAGATGCCAAAATCGTTCAAATTGATGTTCATGCTGAGAACTTTCCGATATGCCATACAACGCGTTGCCAGCAGTAAACCTTTTTTGGCTTCCGGCCCAGCCCAAAGCGTGTCCCACGGATTAAGCAGTTCAAGAAGCGAGAATCGTTTTTTACCATTCCAAGTGATGGGCATGATAAGTGTCAGTAAGTGGACAAACGGTTTAGCGACACAAATGGCTGCTGCCATTGAGAGAGCGTCAAAGAATCCAGACGGAGACGAATTTGAAATCTTGTCATATAGTCCAGAACAAACGACAATTGCTGCCAACTCGTCGACGGGTAAGGCTTGAAAACTCGGTTTTTTGTCCATGACTCCGGTTAGCTGCAGTAGTCGTTCGACCATGATTGTCGAGAGGTCAAAAATGTCATCGTTGCACACTACGAGAATTAGTTGGTTTGCGAGATGACGCATCAATTCAGTGAGAACATGAAGGTTTTTGAACTTTTCTTTGAAGGTTTCCTTGTCCAAATCCAATATGACTTGCTTGTACTCTAAAAGTGATATATGTTTGAGGATTTCTGAAAGTCCTGTTGATTGGCCCTCTGTTGAAAATTGACGTAGATGGAATTCGTTTATTGCGCCTCCTAAAGCACCAATGTTTCCCAATCCTGCTTTCCCATCAACAGACTTGCGGGCATCAACTTCATAATCTGAAAGCGTGCAGACGCAAGGCACCAAGTACTCAAACGAACTGGCTTTCACATATCTCTTCTCTGTCGTTTCTGCCCATGAAAACAAAAAGTCATCCTTCGTGACCATATTGCAATACGACTTCATTCCTTGCTCAACCGACCGTACTCTAGATTCTTGTTGAAGTCTGGAAAGAAACAAGGAATTCAAAACGACGGTGGTGGTGGTTGGATTTGCAGAAAGTGTTCTGGACATGATAGCATTGACAAGGTCCTCGGTCTCTAACAACGGTTTGAGATGCTTTTGTAGTAGCAGTCGGTAATTTTTTTCATGAGAAGACGATGGGATTAAAAAGCTGCTGTCCCTGATGAGAGTGGTCAAAAGCCATTTAAAACAGTCCGTCGTGCTAGGGTAGAGAAAGCTTCCAACGCATAGGTTGTTTCTGCAATGCAAATCAAAAGTTTGATTAAATAACCAATTCATTGTTGTTTAAATAGATTATTATAATCTTATATACATTAAGATTAGATTGGTATTTTTATTATTTAAAAATCATGGCAAAATACCCACTTGAGCATGGATGTTGTAGGTCTCATTCTGCTCTCGCGAAGACCCAGTTGTTCCAAAATTTTTACATTAAGATCCTGGAAATGCGTCCATAGATCATGTCCACCAGTCAAAGTGAAGCTATGAGTAACGTCCATTTCGTAATGATTGATCTTCCATGAAAATTTTGTCTTCTTATCCAACAAATTTTCATGCACAGATTTCACAAATGTCAGGAGAACGTTTGGGTAGAGCAACATCAATGACGAAAGGATATGATTGCAGGTGTTCATAAGAGCAGTCATTGACACATCTGGAGCTTGGATTCCATAGCTGAAACACAAATCACATTTTAAAATCGATGTACATGCATGATGGATTAAAAATATTGTACCATTAAACGTATTAAATAAAATGCAAACTATAGTATAGGCATGTGTCAATAAAATACCCACCTAAGCAGTACTTCATTGGCAATAGTCTCGACAATGGTAGACCAAGATCCAAGGTAAGCAGCCCTCTGGTCTGTTGCGACATTATAATTCGTCGCACTTTGCAACATTTGGAGCAGAGGAATCTTGTCCAAGTTACTGGATAGTAGGTGATCAATGACCAGCAATGCAGAAACTGCCGTATTTGCTGACTCTCTAGAAATTACTTGGTGATATATGTCTTGCGTAAACTTTGCACGGGAGGAGTAGGAATTGATGAAAAAATCTCGCTCGGTTTGATTAAACCCGCAGTCAGTTTGACCAATTTCCATCAAAAAATCTCCTCGTAAGTAGTTCATCAATGACAAAACGCAGGGCCGCACTTGTTCCTCGACATTGCTTTCTATCTCTGCGAGTAGAATGTCCAATTGCGCATGTAGGTTTACCGAAATTGTAGCAATCCGCTTGGCAAATAAAAGGTCCATGCCCGTCACTGAACTCATCCCGTTCATAATATATCCCAATTCTCCATCGGTTAACTGTCCGCTAGTAGCTTCAATAAAGTCGCTCAAAGTCCGAGATTTGATGGAGTTTACCAGTTGCGCATGGATGTCGTTGGAGTATGAATTGGCTGAACAAACCTCAGTTAGTCGCAGATAGAACTGTATTTTTTTCTTAATAATACAGACTAGGTAGCGCTCAATCAGTTCCTTGTCATTTTCTTCATCGTATGTCTCGATGTCAGTGAATAGTTTCTGTATCCGGAGAAAAGAGTCATCATTATTGACAACACTCTGAAGTGGAGCAGAGACGTCTATTGCAAATCCTTCATTTTGAGGACCACATTCTGCCGGCGGGGCTGGAGCAGGACCCTCATTATTTGCCATGATATTGCTGCAAACGAGAAAAAATAAATAAAAATTCTTAAACTAATGATTTATGCGTAAACTTGCTATCATCTATTGGATAAATACTAATGTGCCACCTTCAAAATGGTGCTTAAAACTGATCAAGGTTCATTAAGTAGATTCAAATAGTGTATTCAAGTAAATTAAGTAGACACAGCGTGTGCAGAGTGTAGAATAAGAGTTGCTTGTTGCGTACTATTTCCAATAGACAAAAGTGTTTTTTTATTGGACATTGAACATAAATTAAAGGAGCAGGAAAAATATGATTTGTTTTTGGATTTCATATCTCGAGATGAATAAATGCATATCCATAGAAGCGTTATAAGGGACAAGTCTTTGTTTATGGGTAAAAGCGTATACAAGTGTTCTGATGTGTATAAGCTACCAAAGTAAAGGCGGCACGAAATGCTACACGAAACTTTGTTGTGAAAAGTAGGTGCATTAGAAAATTCAATCAGTACTCATTTTTTTTTACTTACTAGCTAACTGGACAAAAGGTTTAAATGCAGTAGTTTAAAAAGTTTCACATTACAGCACTTGAAATAAATTTTTTCTGGATGTGGAAACGGATCTGGTAAGTGAATTTGAAAACAACTGTTTCAAGAGACTCGGTACAATTTTGTGGAGAATGGTTAGGAAATGTAAAGGAAACTACATTTTTTGTGATTGACCATGCAAAATCTACATGGAAAATTGAAATGCTGAGAAAACTGGCCGTAAACTGATTAAACAATGTGAATGGATATAAATCAATTAGACCCACTAATAATTCATAAACACCAGGATTTCCTAAGTAATTAAAAATGGTTATATGATCTATATATGTAATGTCAACAAATTTGTATCACATAATTTGTAGTTTAAATTGTTTTTGTATTGACAGAGCGCATTTTGACTATTAAATATTACACTGTAAAGGTAGTTATATCCATTAGACATTACAAGTCTTTGGCTCATTTAGGAAAACATTAATTACAAATGACCAAAATAGCTTTTACAAAAATTAATTAAAGAAATAGCATACACTAACAATGACTCTTACTAAACACTCCAAATACCAAGACATTTAAATAGTGGTCTATCGTCATTGATTTTAACGAAAAAAACCACAATCCAGCAACTACATAGACAAATTTGAATGATCACACGGAGGCATACAGTGTTATGTAAATACATTTACCAACAAAATAGTTCACACTACAGATTGCATTTTTCTTATAAAACAAGCATACAAATATAAAAAATACATCTTTAAACTAGCAGCTTGATTTACCAGAAACTACATTAATTTTTGTACTTTTCAGAATTTCGTACCCGAATTCTAGACTTGACCGTGATAAAGTGAATTAAACACAAGTATATTTACACTGTGTTGTTTACCAGCATGCCTATATATTGTTTTCACTTATATTATCATAAGTAGATCAATGTAGAGTGGAGTATAAGTAGACTAATCAGATACCACAAATTTGAAAATGTGTAGAAAAGGTTTCCCGTTTGTATTTCTTAATATATTAACAATCGATGTATCACTGCCTTAATGTTTCATTAGGATACACTCACCGTAGACTAGAAAAATGTGTAAATAATTAATACATCCTAAAGTGGGTTATAAAATTTACATATTTGTTTGCTGGACAGGTGTTAACAACTTCTTTCATCGTGCAGCATGCTTTTCAGATGCCTCATTGGTTTCTTATATAAATTTTGTCCCAAGCAAATACTAAAATTTTCTCACAGTCAACCAGCATTATCAAGCTGAAAAATTGCAGTAGCATTTGCCGTTGGGTTGTACAAAGAAATTGGATCAGCCTGATCACGTCTGAGTCGTTTCCGGCTAAAAAAACCAAGGTCAACATTAACCTCATCAGCATGAATCGATTAAAATGTCATTTCAGATTCTAAAGTAATACATACACATTCATGTCGCTCCTCCTAAACTGTCCACGTCTACTTTTGCATTCATCAACACAAGTGTGAAATGGTGAGCCGCAAAAAGGTAATCTCCACAAGACAAGCTGCCTCTGACGTTGGACCAAATTATTCTTCAGAAAGGTCCAATCCAGTCCGGTAAGGACCTTGACCTCTTCTAATGTAGAACTGAAGCACATGACGTCAAAAAAATCGCAAGGATGGGCTGGAACAACAAAGACCTGTGCAGCATGTAGCTTTCCAAGCTTTTCTGCAACCACAATTTTGCAGTATTTGATGGGCACGTGGACCTCGCGCCCCGATTTTGGAGCTACTGCAGCACTGCAAAATAAGTCAGATAACAAGTTAAGCTAAATTACTGAATATGAAACTGGCGACCGGTGACGCCTCAATAGCAAAATTTAAATATAATCTTACCTAGATCCATATACCGGAACAGTAATGACGGCTGCCCATGGAACAGTAGCCGAATATTTTGCGACCGACAGTTCAATCGAGTTCCAGGCTCCACGATTGAACCTTCTACTCATGGGGCTCGTGTTTCCCATGAGCGAAGCTTCCTCCAAGGCGAGTTTCGAATTTCCGAAATTCCTCGCAGCTGCAAGATGTCCATTTTCCATTCCCAAGTTAATGATGTCTGCTCTTGTCGGTTGGCAATCAGGAAGCGCAGGGTCTGGACTACCCGGGACCGTCCTGAACTGGTTTTCCTCAGTTTTCGATAAAGACTTTTCGAAACTAGCAGCCGTGATAACCTCCAATACGTAGGTTGGTCTTGCAAGTTTAACGTTATAAACCAGCCAATAGTTGCGACGAACTAATAAATTGCCAGTTGGAACTCGGCACTTTAGTCTTTTAAATACTTTTTTGATAGATGGAGCCATTATTGCAGTTAACTAAGTGGAAAGAAAAAGTATTGTTGACACCCGAACCGGGTGTCGACGTAACAAATCTAATCAACCCTCCTGTGTTTGAAAGTAGCTAAAAGAAAACTGACAATTTTAACTGTATAAAAACTAATTAGCAACTCCCACAGTTACAATTTAGTGAGGCAGGTATTTAAATCCTCTCAATGGTTACTTACACCGTAAAACGCGACCGAGTTATGCCTAGAACACATTTTCTCTTCTGGTAACCATATGTTTAGTTAAACTTTAACCTTTCATGTGGAAACTGATTAATTTTCACAGAAGCACTAAAATAGAATGATGTAGACCTTCACACTTTGCTAAACTCAACAAAATCGAAAGATTCTTAGTATTTTACAATTACAAACCACGCCAAATTAGGCTACAACTAACTAGCAGCCAACCTTTCACCATTGTGAAACAAACTAATCAATTCACATGCAGTTTCTGGAAAGTGCATGTTGCAGCGGTGGTGGTCTAGTGAAAAGTCGTCCTTGGCCAACGTGCATAAGTACGTGTGGTCCTCAAAACGTTAGTGTACGTGAGCGCTAATAGTATCTGATGCAAATCAAAACAACCAATACAAGGTTGCCAAAAGTATTGATGTGCATAGCATAGTGACGATCATCAGTATGTGAGTAATCAGCTAAATAATGTAACAATACATCAAAATTATATAAAAATCGGGTAACATATCAAAAGGATATATTAAATAGTACTTTCATGTAAACGATTAAAATGACGCAAATACTACTATTCACAAGATTAGAAATTTTTAATCAAATCAAAACATGATATGTCTCACTGAGATATACAATTACATATTCAAAGAAAGTACATACTAGATACTTTTCAAACAGTCGAAACCAACAAAAAGCATCCCTGATGTATGACAAATATGTACGAAGCAACCAAACAATCATGGAGATGTAACACACAATTCGTTCTGTATCACTAGTAAACAATAGTGACATATTAAAATCGACAAGTACGTTGTATTTGTGTGGATATGATACAGTTTGCTGACAGGAGAATACGTGCAATTTTAATGGCTAACCATCACTAGTATCCTCATAGGTACATACATTCATAGGTAGGGTATATTTTCATTTCAATTCGTAGCATATAGTGTCATCAGAATAATTAGCGAAACCCACAATACATAGTGCATAACTCCTACGATTAAAAAAAACAAAGTTGCGCTTCAGTTGTTTTAGCACGTGTTGACCTAACCTTATAATGACATAACTCAACCTAACTCTATGATAGAGTAGACTCTATTGATTCTACTATAAAACAAAACTAAAGTATGACTCTGTAAATAGTTATATATCATAATGATACAAAGTAAGTTGTTTGAGTACAAAATGTAAACATATAGAGTCTTTGATTGTTACCACTATCCGTATTCTTACGTACCGACTGAACTACCAGTTCTAACAAAATAAATCCCAGACGAAAACGCTACACTTAACATCATAATGACAGATTTTTTCGAGGTCTCGGAAAGGCGCATAGTTACTACTTAGAACCATGCGTATAAAGTACATAAATGACTGTCTAACATCAAACAATTCGATATCGTTGAAAAGAGGTAAATGTAACAAATGCATATACGTTAAACGGACCAAGTTACTTAGTTCTGGAGATTGTAATTGGCTTCTCCCGTTACAGAATCAAGCAAAAGTTGATCAAATTCATTAGTTTGAACTTCATAGCATTTCAATTTTGAAGAAGATGCGAGGCAATTGATCTCCAGCGCAGTAAGCTAATAGAAAAAAAATTAACCGCAATCCAATTTAGGACGAATAAATGTTTTTATATATCTTTAATGTTAATTTAATGTTAAATCTCACAGATTTTCAACAGGAAACGACGAACAACCCGAGTGTGACACCTTCACCTCCTAGAAATGAAAAGCGCTGGTTGTATATCATATCTTTGTCCATTACTCGACGCAAACTAACGTATAGTAGGATGTGAGCGAATCTGTTAAATTAGAAAAACCAAATAAAAAATCACATAATCAATCACAACAATGTTACAATACTTTTTTATCCTTGTCTATCAATTTAAAAATGATATCTTAAACCTATCACAAAAACATCACTTTACCAGTTGTCGTACACTGAACAAGTTACAACACTTCACGCAACTGATTATGGGCAATTAATTTTAAAAATTGTAGGTAATATAACGCAGTACAGGTTACTAGTAACCTCGCAATCAAGTAAATGCCGCAAGCTTGACACGGTCAACTTCAGTATCAACTTTGGGTGGAGTGAAACAAACAACTAAAATCATATCAAAATACTAATTGCAGATTAAAAAGTAAAAGCCGATTGTTAACTGCGCAGATAAAGCAAAGGAATAAGCAAAGTTTTAAAAATACAAAGTACTACTTGAGAAGCTAAAATGGATGGCGCAGCTGGCGGTGTAAGTACCCTTTGTAAGTCCCTGGAGAAGCAAACCCAACCTCTAAAATACACATTGGAAGTCACAAGCCTATACTTGAACATACGTTCCTCTGAAAACCCTTGCGGGAATTGGACTTGCCTTTTTCAATGCTCCTCTAAAACGAGTATCCATCAACAATTGCGGCATCGTCGAAAATATATGGCGTCTGTGTAGCAGTGACTCAAACACGGAGCATTCAAATTGAGTGACAGTCATTGTGTAGACTAGCACTAGCGTAAGTTGCACATGTAATATTGCGGACTTGTTACGGATAAACCTTCACAACAAGTCCATGCTGTGCATAATCCATGCTGTAAACTGTGCAAATCCAAAAGTGTGCTGTTATAAACTAAACAAACCAACGCAACTCAACGTTTTCAGGAAAAGTCTTTCTTGCCAGAGGTATTTCAATAACAAGTACAAAATCATCATGTTAGATCCACTAAATGATCCGAGATCATTCAAACAGAGTTTTGAATAAAAAGTTGGTTGTTTAAAGTGCATTGTGTTATTTCCGATTTAGCCGAAGGTGTATGAGTGAATTACGGAAATCATCAGTCATTCAGCAGTTCAACTTATTAAACGATATGACTACAGTTTGCAGCTTGGCGGAAAGGTAGTGAGGAGGTGATTTTGTATCAAAACCGACAATTTCACAGAGCTTTCATTTTACAATAGTGTTACAATTGAAATCAGTTAAGTTAAAGTAGCGATTTAGGAATAATTAACATGTTGATGTACTTATCTTTTTTATGTCTATCTGTTTATATTTTTCAGGTATGCAGAGGTCAAATGATATCTGAGGTCGTACAGAAAGATCCCAGTCAAGGAGTAACATCCGGAATACCAAAAGAAAACTACCAGTGAATGAAGAAAAAATGGACTACCCAAAAAATAACAAACGCCAGAAAATAAGGAAACACCTTCCTGAAGCTCCTTCCACCCCAACGGAAATAAGGACAAATCTTGACAACCCAGAACCAGAACTGCAACTTTCTGACGCATACGGAAACCTGTCCCAGGAATCACAGTCTCTTTTGAACAGTGAGTTTTATCGTGGGACTGATAATGAAGAAATGTCCCAAGACATGTTCACCGACTTCAAGCAGGAAAACCACGAAAGCGCCATATCAAAATTTCAGAAACCGATGCAAGTTTCACCTGTCAGAAAGATACATCCAGTTGCAACGAAACTCTCTAAATCTAAAAAAGGAATTTATGAAGAGACTGATAATCGCTTGGCATCTCTACTCAATCAAGCCTTTTATGTGGATGAAGACTGGTGTGATGGGGTAATTGAAATTGAACACAATAATAACATACGATCAATATGGGAATCAGAAAATGTCAACAATGAAGAAAATCAGAGATCAATCTGCAATATCGTATCAGTGAGAAAATACTCTCTACATGTTTTTCAAGCCTGGCAAATTATTGCCACTGACAAGTCCACTCATCCAACTTTCAAAATCAAATTTACACAACAACTCGACATTAAACAGTTTGACAAACTAATCAGGTTTCTACATGGTGTTTCAGAAGAAAACAAAAACTATTCGACTTTAGTAGATTTTTTAGAAGGGAATCCATCGTTTTACATTAACAAGTGTATAGTTTATTTATACGTACTTCAGAATATTTGTCAATTCCAAGTAGAAGACATTCTTTGCTTAGCACAAAACATGAAAGATTTCTGTACAAGCTGTGGATTGAGCATTCAACTCGTTTCCAAAATGTCCGTTTTGGCGATGAAGAGATTGTATACATTAGATTTAGTCAACGACTATGACACTCAAATTACAGAACTTATTCATGACCAATTAATTACCTGTGGCCTTGACGCATCAGCCGGAGCAATAGAAGTAGGATTCCGTATAATTAAAGATTTTGCTGAGCTGCTACATGAATTTGAAGATGATCAAAGCAACCCCTGCCTTAACATTTGGAGCGAGAAGGACTTTGTGTTAAAAAACTGGCATCTATTCAGAACGACAATGATGATGTACATCACAAGCGTTTCATCTACAGCGGATAAGGAAACTCAGACGTCAATTTTTATTAACCTACTAGCTGCAACACGTGAATCAAAAATATTGATAAGCACGATTACCTACAACAGCACTTAACAAAAGCAAGGAAAGCTCAAACTACATGTACATCCCAGCATCATGTACTTGAGATCAAAAGGAAATTTTCTCATGGAAAAGGAGACCATTGAACGGTTGGATATTGCACCAACCAATATAAATCAGATAAAGTTGATCGTACGACTGTTATACAGTGACCACCGTTGTGTTACTGACATTATGAACATTACTGCGGACACTTTAAACATACTTAAATCGCTTAAAGTTGAGGATGTCTGTTACTTTGTATTTGGAAAAAATGAAGTTTTAAAGTATGTGAAGGTTGAACACTTTTGGTCTATATTAAGTCTAGCTTACCTATTACAAAATGAAACCGCTGCCAGTTATCTTGTAAAGTCCACAAAACTTTTAACAAATGCGATGAAAGATGTTTCTCTAAAAGTAGTTACAGAAGAAGTTCTTTCGTTACTGTTTAGAAGAAACGACTTGTTTATTGACGAAAAAGATGTATACCTAACAGTTATTAGATGGGCCCTATCGCACGCAGGATTTGATTTTGACAATTTGACAATGACCAACGTGCGCCATGAACAAGCTGCAATACCGTACTTCAACTTGTTGAAAAATTGCATCTGCCTTCGGAAATTATGGAAATACTTTTCAGTTATTGAACAACACGGCTATTTCTGTGAAGAAGATATCGGAACATGGGAGGAAATGTTAGCTAAAGGAGCAGCTGAAAGGTACTGTGACATAAACAGTTTTTTACACATAACAATTGTATATAAATGAACATGATTGTTTATAATTGAATACAACTTTTTTGAATCAATAGTGGCGACCTGGATCAAGGCATGTTCAGTAAATCGCTCCGCTCAGAGGAAAAGGAAGAAATGAATTTGACTGTTTGTAATAAATGGTAGATGATTGAGTATCACTGTATAGTTAATAAGTAAAAAGAAAAAAAACACTGGATGGCAAAATAGTTGCAGATACGTTTATGAGTTATTCAGTTTAAGTGTGACAAACCAATATGTATTCCGATCCCAATTTCATGAGAACTAAGTATTAAACGTGCATACTATATTACTAATCCACAAAGATAAAATTTTTAACAGAAACTTGACCACCTGAAGATTAATACGTTTTATTAGCTATGTATTAAAAAGTAATTTAGCATTGTTTTGTATATATTAATGACAATGTAATAATTCGAAAAAGTTATATTATTATCCTAGGTAAAAAACGAATGTTTCTAACATTGGAAATAACAGCTCTCGAATATTGTCTAAACTTGTCATAATACCAGTTAGATACTGAAATTATTGTACTCAGTTGTAAGGAAACCTATTGTTAGCCTTATACATAAAACGATTGTATTAAGTATCACATATGATATCCTGCTATGGGTAGTCATAAAAAACATTGAACTTCCAGTTATGCTAGGAGAAGGTGGTGTTACAATAATAAAAATATATGGTAAATTTTAACGTAAATAATATTCGTCGTAGCACAAAATCGGGCTCACTTTGTTTCCACTTGAGTCTATTGCCTCCAAATTGGGCATGAAGGTGAGAAAGTCAGACGGGAGTTTGGTGTTTTAACGTCCTGTGTGGTAGGTAAAACTCATTAGGTCCTCAGGATCCAGTTTTATGTGTGAGAAGAGCGTTTTAAGATCCTGAATTAAAAACATTTTTCCTTTTACTAAACATATATTTCACAGCATTCATCTTATATATTATATGCCTTATATTAGATGTATTTACATTAGATTAGTGGGAGACTAAAAGCATTATCCGACGTAGTGAATAAAGTCATGTCGTTTCATGCCATTCCATGAAAAAAATCACTCCATGACAGAGTGTCCATTCCACTTTCATTCCATTCCATTCCAATTCATTCCAGGTTTCCATCAATTTTAACAAGTAAAGACGTGATTTTTGTAGCATGTATTGGTTGTAATTTAGAGAAAACATGATTTCTTCAAATTATGTGTTAAATCACATTTTAAACCAAACCAGGAAAGTTCTAGCATTTTTTTTTGAAAAATAATGGCATTCATGAAAATTCAGTCCATTCCATTTCATTCCATTGCTGAGTGTAAAGTTTCATTTCATGCCAAAATTTCTAAATTTGTAACGCCAACTTCTACGCCCTATCCGACTTGACCCTCAAATGCCCCAACTAGCTCCACAATGATCCACTAGACTAATATGTGTGATGCCTCCGAATATTGAGATGCCTCCTAATATTGCGATGCCTCCTAATATTGAGATGCCTCCTAATATTGAGATGCCTCTTCAGAGTCAATGTGGATAAGGCGATGCCTCAAGCCAAAATGAATATCGTGATGCCTCACGATAGTCACGATAGTCCTGATCATCAGAGTCACACGTAAAAGAAGAGCTCCCAACAAGTTAATCACCATTCGCCCGATTGGGCCGAGTGTGGTGTCAATCGAAAGCCTATGACTTGGGGAGTTCAAATCATGAAACCGTTTCGAGCGGTCAGCTCTACTTCCGGAGTAATCAGGCTCGGTAGGGTCATTACTAATTACCCCTTATACCCATT
>JAHZMW010003396.1:0-12429 GCA_027743745.1 Alloscopus bannaensis | reverse complement strand
GATCTAGAACGTTCACGTTAAACGTGAACGCGGGCTTTTTCCGCTAGTATGTATATAATTAATTATGTAACGAGACTATGGTTTATTGTAGCGGATCTTTGTTGCCAGGAAAGGAGAACACTCAACTTTGCAACTAAATGCAACAACGTTTCATGTAATCGTAACAATATTTCAGTCTGACGGAATAAATTTTCACTTACCTAATACGTTTTACCATTTTATGCAATAGTCACAAAAAATGACAATGTTGTTCCTTGAGTCAAGATTTGCAAGCTCTCGCTCTTCACAAATAGGTTGGTATTTGGTTTACAACTATTATAAAATTATGATTGGTGAATTCGAAGTTAATTTTATTTTCATGTCAGTCTGATACAAATGTTAATTCCGTAAAGGAAACAAACCAGATCGTGAACAATTTTGCACCTAAAAACTCCCAAAAATATGAATGTACACTTTATGATGGATGCACCTCAAATAATATTCTGTATGTTGCATGCAATGAGCCAGAATCATGTCCTGCATACTTATTCCGATAGTAAACCATGCTGAAAATGAGTTAAAGATCTAATTTCCAGCCATAGAAATCCTGCACCAATTTATTACAATTGACTAAAATCCACTCCTTCTGACATCATTGTCCAGATTTGCAGCAGGCCTTTCAGTTGCAGTGTCTACAATCATGTAGTAAAGCAGACATGTAGCAGGAGTATCCGCTCCATTATTTTATTTATCCACAAAAATTGGAACATACAGCAACCCTAGAATTTGCTGCAATCCACAATCTAGAACAATGTAGTATCAAGCTGAAATCACTAACAGATCTTGTATGTTGCAATCTACTAATTCCATGCATAAAATCCATGCTACTAATATATCTCACATGAATGGCTTGCTCTGAATTATAAAATGCACAACTCACCGAGCATGACAACATAATAATTAGCTAGAGCAAGCAAACTCGGCGATAAATCTTTTTTACATGTGTACTCCCACTCTTATCTTTCGGCTTAGGCCAAAGACTCTTGAATGACTTCTGCAACTAGATTGACACACAACGAGAACTTCCAACTTCGCGAACTCAATCACCCAATACGCTCTTTTCTGCAGCAACTAGCGTAGACCTCACTGGAACAACTGCATTTTGCTGCCGTAATGCTGTAACATAAACTCTTAAATTAGCATGATTGTACAAAACATCAAATCCCACAAGCAGTAAAAAACTGAATTATTAATTACATCGGTACATGCGCTATGTATGTATCCAGATGTATACAATTTTAATATCCAATTCAATCAAATGCACATAGAGACTTGATTCATGATCTCTTGAAGCGCAAACTGGACCAAAATGTCAGAGATGCAAACACATTGCATTCATCCTAATATAAAACGAGTTACACGAGGGGACGACCTTGACGTGTTTACTAAAATGGAATGCAGGGCAAATGTTGTTGCTACTTGTTCATTTCTCCAGTAAACATGCAGAGATAGCTTCAAAAGCGGCTTTTCGATAGTGAATGAAAGAAAACAAGTTTTGATGTTACGTGTCACAAGAGGTCCTGGACAGAGCAGTATGTATTTTTTACAAACTTTTTTACGAGGACTATTCTGCTTGTTTGCTCCACAATCTGCGTTTGCACATGTATTTTTCCAATTTTCTACACGCATCATCTCAACCATGCATTCACATATATCTCTGAACTTTAAGCGAAATGTTAGTCCAGTGGCAGATGGCTTGGGAGGCAGCCAGAAAAAAGCTGGACATCATACAAAATCAAAATTGAATAATACTGGAGAATAATGGAAGACTCCACAATCATCAACACGGAGGAACGGCAAAGCTCTCAGGAGCGGTTGTACAAGCATTTGAGTCGCGAAGGGAATGACGACACTCCAAATCCACTGCTCGAGGATGGGAGGCAATTGCGGGGAGAGATTAGGTCGAGATTGAGCTCCCAAGTGAGGCACTGCATGCCCACGGAGGAAATTGACCCGTTTTACTTTGGAAATGGGGTAAGGCCCGGAAAATTGGTTACAAAGTGTAGCAAACAGCAATTTGAAAACATTTAAGAAGTTTTCTTTGAATTTTGAAGACCTTCGTAGTTGTCGGGAGATGGGGCACCATTCACAGGTTCTCCTCGAGGCCCGACGGTCCTCTTTCTTTGGAGGAAACGAATGCCGTGAGGAAGGTGGCAATTTATGTTTATACTCATTGGATCTACTCTGCCTTCATTGTGGCGACCATCCTTCTCAACACCGCTGCCCTCATTGTGACCCAAGGTCATGAGCTCAGTAAAAATTTGGAGTGGAAAACCTCGACCTGGCTGGTCGACACTATGCTCCTTGTCAAGTAAAATTCTCAAGTTTTTTTTAAAGTCACTTTGAGTATTTAAGCACTCCCATTTTAGTAAAATTAATTGTTAAAATTTAACATTAAAAAAATTATTTTAGCATCATTTGCATCAACATTTACTGCATCGAGTTAGCCATCAAAATTATAGCGAGAGGCATTATCGGAGCTCCATTCACAGCGTTCCGAGACCTCTGGACTTATCTTGATATTACAGCGATTGTTTTTGGGTTCGTAAAATTTATAAACGAAATGTATTACTTCATTCTTTGAATTTAAGTGAACATTTGTTTATTTATTTAGCTTCTTCTTTTATACTCATTACCCTGGCTTCCGCCTCTGCGATCGGGGTCCGGAATGGCTTCGATTGTTAAAACTCATTCCACTACTTCCAGGTAATTTCTAAAAAAGTTTACTACACTGGAATTTGAATATGTTCAGGTTTGTGAAAAAAAAATTGTTTTAAAATTGGTTTTCATGTAATTAGGCGCTCTGTACTCGCACAAACTGTCTTGGAACATGGTGAAACGACTCAGCGGCATGATATTCCTGACCTCCCTCCTCGGCTGGTTTTTCGCCCTCCTCGGAACCCAAATGTTCATGGGGGTCTTTACCCAAAAGTGCATCAAAGAGTTTAACCCTAGCACAGGAGAGAGTTGGGAGAGTTTTCATGCAAATTCAAGTAACTGGGATATGGAAACTGAATTGTGTGGGAATGGGAGTGGAACTGTGTAAACTAACCAATTCCATTTTGAAGCAACCATTTTTTTTGTAAAAATTCATAGTATTTCTCGTTTTAATTTTGGGTCTGATGTTTTTCACAGAGGTTGTCATCCCGGTTACACTTGCATCCAAGGTTTCGGCCCAAATCCCGACTTTGGAGCCACCAACTTCGACAACGTCCTCTGGTCCGGACTCTCCGTGATCCGAATCGCGTCGGAAGACTTCACCGAGTATATCGTCGCCCAACTGTATGCCACCTCAGGGCCTTGGCCGTTTTATACTTTCTTCAACCTAATCTTCTTCTTCATCACGTTCTGCATGGGGTGCCTCTTCTTCTCCACTTTGGCCACGGTGTTCGCGGAGGAGGACGCCTCCAAGGATTTGAGTCTCGTAGAACTTGACGTCTGCATACCAGATCCAACTCAGTCTGAAGATGGACCGCCACCTCCGGTGGGATTCAAGAGGACACTTAAAGACATTGTGGACCACCCCGTGACAAAAATGGTGGTGGTTCTGGTGATCCTTTTGGATGTCGCTTCCATCGCAGCGATTCACGAAGCTATTCCAATGGTGAAGCTGGCTTATGTCATTGTGATGAGAGTGATTCCTTACGTAAGAAAAAAATTGCCTTAATTTTTAAAAAAGCTCTGCAAATTGACATTTTTAAATGTTTTGATTTAATAATATTTTATTGCAGATAACCTTTGTGGTTTATGCGACAGAGTTTGTTCTCAAATTGGTTGTATCCGGGCCTCTTTACTACTTCAAAGACAAATGGAACATTATTGATTTATTAGTGCTGCTCACGTTCTTCATTGAGATGCCGTCGTACTGGACAGCGTCGTACACTGAAGGATACAACTTTGCGGTAAAATTTTTTAAAGTGATTAATAAACCCTAATATAGTTTCTGATGATGATAAGTGAATTTTATTTTCAGCCTTTCCGATTTCTGAAGTTGGTACGGTACTGGCCACGCTTACGTCTTATCTGCACAATTTACTGGCGCGTCATAAGTTCCCTTTCGGGATGGATTGTGTACACCTGCATTTTCATCGGATTTATGGTGCTTATCGGTCCCTTTCAAACTTGCAGCCTTAATTTAGCTGGAAAAGTGAATATATCCGGTAATTCTTCTTGTGTGAAATATAATTTGTGGAAATAATTTAGGAAGCTTATCAGTTCTGGAAATATTTTTTAGATCCTAGCACCGTACCCCGTTTCAGTTTTCTCGATCACTGGCAATCCTTCAAGGTCGTCGTCCGGGCGTTGTTCGGCGAGTGGATCGAAACGTTGTGGGACTGCTATGCGGAAAGCGGGAGCCGTTGCTTTCCCTACTACTTCGCCGTGATTTGGATTGGAGGGTTACTGATCAGCGTGGTTCTCGTCGCAGTGGTTCTCTTCACTTTGGAGGAGATGTCTAAAGAGGAAGTTTCCGGTTTGAGTTCCCTCCATTCTAAACTGTGTGACTGGATCTCTTCCAAGTTTAGTGCAATAAAAGGCACCTGTGGCAGGACCTGCAGACCTTGGTGGGATATTAGCAGTGGGACTCGCAGGAAGTTGCAGGGATGGGCAAACTCTATGCCGTACAAAGTGGGTACTACGATTGTTATCCTGGTGGCGTGTGTAGCAATGAACTTTGAACTCTACGAAAATAATCCTGGAGCAACAAGGACGACGTTGCTTGCTATCGAAATTGTGTTCACGATATGTCTCGATTTGATGCTCACCTTTGAAGTTTTCGCATTTACAATTGGCAAGTGTATTCAGAATCCTGGGTTCATTTTTGAGGTCTTCATTTTAGTGGTACGTGAACATACTTTTTTATACATTTTATTTAAATGGAAAAATTGTTAAATTATTCATTCCTGTTTCAGGAAAATCTGCTGAATTTATCGGTTATCGGTTTCTCAACTAACCCAGACGACCGCTTCCTCCTCGGCTTCTTCTACATCCGAGCCCTCCGACCCTTTATGCTTATCTCCAGATGGGACCGTCTGAAGGCCGCCTTAAATGGCTTGAAACACGACGTGAGTCGCCTCTGGGAGACAGCGTTGGCAATTCTCTTCCTTTGGCTGTTCTTCAACTCATTGGCCCTTCACGGTCTTAACGGACGTCTCAAAAAGTGCACTGATCCAGTGACCGAAGACACCTTCCCGAACCTCAACATGACGGCTTGCCTCGCCAAGAATTTGACATGGGGAAATACCGCCTTCAACTTTGACCACGCCGGAAATGGCTTTGTGAACATGGCCTTCCTCGCGAGTAGGATGGGATGGGTTCAAATCATTCAAGACGCGTCGGACGCGGCAGCCGTTAAAGTAATTGAATATTTTTTAATGTAGGCTTCACTTCACCAAAAATAAAATAATTTTTACATAATTTTTTATTACTTTCAAACCCCAGAACGACTCCATGGAACGAGAAAATTCCAAATCCTGGCTCCTCTACTTCATCTCCTTCCTCTTCGTCGGCGCGCTCGGAGCAATGGGCGTCCTTTTTTCTATCGTCCTCAAAAAATTCCAAGAAGACAACCACTGCTCCATAATCCTATCTCCTAAACAACAAGAGGAGGTCCTCAGTAATCAACCCGGTGAAGGCGAAGAGGCTCCTGGAGTGATAACGTTAGAAAAGGACTACATTCCAAAGCCCCAGCACCGCTGGCTCGTCTTCCTTTATGACCTCGTGACTCATCCGAACTTTGAGATTTTGGTGATCGTCATCATTATAGTGGACAACGTCTGCTGGTCAATGGAGCACTACCATTTGGAAGCCAAATATTATGTCTTCCTTTACGACATGAGTATCCTCATCCTCCTCCTGTATATAGCGGAGTTCATGGTGAAGCTCGCGGCTTGGAAGCATCACTACTTCTCGAACCGGTGGAACTGGTTTGATTTCTTTGTCATTTTCACCGGAGTCACATGTAACTAAAAAAATAATAATAATTTAACTTAATAACTTGCAAACTTTTCAATTTTATTTTTGTGTTTGTGTAGCCCTCGTCTTTGAGGAAATCTACTTTCCTACCGTCTTCCGAATATTTCGGATCTTCCGAATCGTGCGCCTTGTCACGATCAACAAGCTCTTTGGTTTTGACACGATGAGGATCTTTGTAGCAGGAATGTTCAGGGTGAAGCCGGCCTTCTTCAATATGGTCTACCTCCTTTTTACTAATATTTGGACGTTTTCTCTCCTCGGGATGTATCTCTTCCCTCATCACACGTTTGACGCGGATTACGTCTTCAACTTTAGAACGTTCCCGTACGCGTTTCGGACGCTGACGCTGTTGCTCGGTTTTCCAGGATTGGATACGATTTATTCCAGTTTGTCCGTTGACGAGAATCATGTAACTGCGGCGGTGTATTTGGGGGCGTATGTTGTGATCACGTTTCTCCTTCTGCTCAACATGTATGCTGTCATGATTTGGGGACTTGTGACTGAGATGGGGATTCCTGGAAGTGGTCAAGGTTTGAGGAATGGGGCTGGGAAGGGGCAGCAGGCGCCGGGGGCTAATTTAAGTGACGTGGCGCACACAAATGGGAGTCCGCCACCGGAAGGAAATTGATATTACAGAGCAACGGCTTTAATATGCTATTTTATGGCTAAATGTTGTAAATATATATATCTGTACATGAGAAGAGAAGCGGCCTTGAATTTGTATTAATACACAAATAAAATGGGTTTGCAACGCTTAATTTTGTTTTTAATTTTGTAGTTTTTGAACCATCACCAATTTGTTCTTCATTTAGACGATGTTTTAATGATGCGTCCGGTCACTTTCGAATAAACCACTCCCGAAGAAGCACAGCAATTTCAAGGTGTTTATAAGTATGTATTAGAGTAGATAACTTTTGAAGAAAGATTCAAAATTGCACGAAGCTCTGATAATTGTGGCATAATTGGAGATGAGGCCGAGCACGTCGTGTGTCACCGGTTGGGTTTAGTTGGAGTCAGGGTGGAAATTGTACCTGTGTCAAATTCCAAGGAAACATTTCTCACGTCACTAACCTTACAAATATTGAGGTCCTGCGAGAACTCAGCCTATCTTGCATCTTCGGATACGATAGATCTTCTTGCTCGGATTCCAAAGAAAGGAATTGTGTCCTCACACTTAAAAATTAATCGTGGTTATGTTGAAGGGAACAAGTTTCCCGTAAGCATTGAGTGACATTTGAATAAATAAGCGACACTTCCCAAAAGCCAACGAACATTGATGGAGGAGCTTTCTTAATTTGGAGCGTATCATATCATAGTATATGTATGTATTTTTTATCGCATAAATGGTATACAATATCAGCTACTTCTTCGCCAGAAGTAATTTTAAAACCGACTGGCTCATTCCTCTGCCAATTTGCAGTACAACTAAATCTGTCGGTCTATGACCCATTGTATTACGAATTCGAGTACAAGCCCCATTCTCGAGAAGAATTTCGACTACACGATGGGTATCTTCGGTAATTTTTTTTACTGCACAGTGCAAAGGAGTGTCACCATCAACGTTTTCAGCGTTCACAGTGCATCCATTGCGAATGCAGTAGGACACTAGGGAAGGATTGGAATTAAGGACGGCACAATGAAGGGCTGTGTCTCCACCGTTATTCGGCGTTGTCAAATTTCCACCAAGTCTAATTAAGTCATCAAGCATTCTCTCACTTCGATTGCCTCTGACAGCGGACATCATCACGGAGACTCCATCTTTGTTTACTGAGTTCACGTCGACATATTGGAAGATGGACTCAAGATCCTCTTGCTCCAATTCCAAATTGCTTACTGCGTCTTGAGCTGGGGTAATATGACTGTTGCATCTCACGCCGAGTTTGGATCCTAACGACCTGTCCAGTACTAATTGTAAAAGTTGCTTGTATTGAGCCGATTCAAGGAACTTTGGTGCAATATGCAAACACGTTTCCTGATATCTATTTGCTGCCCGCGTCCCGACGTCCGCCCCATTGTCCAGGAGGAATGTTACCGTTGACACAAAGTTCAAAACCCTATTTGAATTTGCCATAAGGATGTGAAGAGGGGCATTTCCTCTGTAGTCCATTGAGTTGACATTTGCTCCGTGTTTGATCAAAATGTGCAAAATTTTTATCAAATTTGCTCCTCCCCCCGGATCACAAAACGCAGAATGAAGAGGGGTGTTCCCTACAATATCTCGAGCATTCACATCGCATCCAACAGAGAGGAAATAGTTGAGAGCACGTAGTTGACGATGGATCACAGCCAAATGGGTCACAGTTTTTCCGTTGTTGTTTTTGGTGTATCTGTTCGACCCACACGCTACCAGATTTTCAAGCACGCTAACACTAGTTGGGAACTTGGCGCCCATGTGAAGAACGGAATCTCCTCCTGTTGTGATCCCATTGAAGTCAACTCCTTTCTCACGGAAGAGCTGTAGAGTTTCAGGGAGAAGTTTCAATCCTTTCACTGTATGATGAAGAATGGGGTAGTAAATTAAACTCCATTCCTTCAAGCATTTCATTTTGTCGAGATGAGCAATGAGCTGATGATAATCTTGGGGGCTTAAGTACAAGGCAGCAAGGCGTGAGACTGAGTTTTCATCATTGTCAACTTCATTTACATCAGCTCCCAGTGATATCAGTTGAAGTAGTATTTGGATATGTACGTCCGGCATTAGCAAAGGTGTTTTATCCTCATCATCGTCCTCGTCCAGAAGATCGGGTTCTAAGCCCACGAGAGTTTGTATACCTCGTATTCTGTCACGAATCAGATCCGGAGGATCATCTCTACTAAACATTGTGCATGCATGCACCAACTGCTCACCAGTGATTTGGAAGCCTCGCTGAACGAGGTATGTTGCGATGTCCGAGTCGGCCCTTAGCATACTTACCTTTAAAAGTGACAATGACTCCATTATCAGTACGCTCTTCAAATTACCATTTGACTGTATTTTAGACAGCTTATGCAACATTGACACAGTCCCAAATAGTGCTGCTAGTCCAACGACGTGCTTGCTAACATTTGTCACTCCTCTCTGAGCAAGTAGTTGTAAAATCAAGTCCATAAAGTGTGAATAGCCGCCTACGACGCTAGCCGGTAGGAGTTTCTTTTTGACTTCGGAAATTGGTAAACTATTGATGAACCGTTCAAGGGGTGACAATGATGTGAGGGTGTGACCACTCAAACATTCGTTCAGAAATCTGACAAAGGTTGGATAACGAAAGACTGACAACTTGATGTTACTTTTTACCTCACTAGTTCTCAGGAGCAATTTCATTAATTTTGGCTTCACTGGAGAAACATCGCCTTTCAGTAAAGCGTTTCGAGCGACTATGAAGCAAAGTGTGAAATCCCTACAAAGACGATTAGTCTGGGAGAGGGACTGCCGAAGGAGGGCCCAATTAGAAAGCATTTTTTCCGCTTCCGTTGAAGCGGGCTGTGCAGTGAGATACTGTTCCATTAAAGCCGGCAAAGAGGGGAAATCAGAGGAGTTTGACGGAGGACAGTTTGAAACCAGCTGGATATAGAAATTTGGGTCTGTCAAATGTTCCTCAAAAAGATGATTTAAATACGGAGCATTAATTACTTTGAGCACGGATTGGCTCGATTTTGGTGTTGACAGTTTTGATTGGATCATGTCTAGGTATTCCCTTACTGCATTAGAGTCCAAATCGGCTTCTGAAGATGACCAGGTTTGCAAAAGAAACGCTACTTCTGTGTCTCTCCCAATGGGTTGAATTACGCTACATCCAAAGGTATTCTCCAACGTTGTCATATCAGAACAGGAAACCAGCCAAATATTGACGGATTTGAATCGAGTGATTAGGGTCAGCACTGCTTTGCTTAACGTTGTTGATTCTTCCTGAGTTGGTGTCACCATCAATAAAATTACCAGATCGAATTCGAGTTTGTCACATCCCAATGCAATTCCCATAAGCTCACTTCCGGAGAGAGGTCCACCCGTTGTGTTATTCCCCTCTTCGTTGAAAGTCTTCAACTTTTGGAAATCTGTGGCAAACAATCGTCTAAATGAAACCACCGTGTGTGGTCTCAAGTTTGTAATGGACTCCGTGAATAGTTTGGTGTACACCTCGTTGGGTGTTTGAATTAAGTTGATCCGCTTTACAAGGTCGTTGTAGAAAGTTGCAACTGGTATTGGTTTGCAGGGTTGAATGTGCTGTGACAGGTTCTCCACGGTTCCACTTGTCTCCAACAGCGCTATTTCTTCGTGTCGCTTCTCAACGAGATGTAAAGAGACCCCTGTATGTTTGCAGAGAATTGCGAAATGAGAGGGATCATCTAATGATATAAATTGGGCGACTACCTCCACCTGTTGAAGTTGGTTGGTGGAAGTGTCGGCTAGTTGATTTCTCTTACACCTTGTCACTATCTCCTCAAGAGACACCCCTCGGAATACAATTGTGTCGTCAAAAAAGTCGTCAAAAATGTCAGGCGAGAGAGCAACCTTTCTGGAGATTTCCAGTGGGAACAGATGCGCCCTGCATGTTGTTTGAATATTCAATGCAGGCTTTAACTTGAAAGCATTGATAAAGCGGACAAGCTGCCTTCCAGACAGTGTCTTGATGTGTTCAGTGAGTATGCTTGCCTTTTCATCGCTTCTTAATTCTTCATTGAAGTAAGTAAAAACAGAAGACTGAAATGCTACTGAAAGGTCACTCCATTTGATTTTTTGAACCGGAAGTTCCTCGCTCTGCTCCTCATCGTCGATTTCGTGTAGAACAACAATCTTGTGCTGGGTAAATGGTTTTAGTAAAATTTGCACAGGCTGGATACCGGAAATAGACACGAATCGTGTCACACGATGGTAAGTCCAGGGGTATCCACCAGACACTCAAATTCCAACTCCTTCCGGACAACAGTAAATACTGGACCAAATGTGTCCCGAATTTGAGTTAAGGTTAGTTCGGCGTCGAATGTGTGGAGTTGCAAAAAGTGGGATTCTGACGAGCCTAAGAATTCGACCAGGGCGTCAGGAGCTGCGGCGAAAATTGTTTCAGCTTGCTCCGATTGAAGACATTGCCTCAGCATGAGGAATGGGGTTGATTGGCCGCAAGAAGTCAGACTGAGCATGATTGCCTCATACGATCCGCGTCGACCACTGAGGGCTTCATATATCGCTTGGGAAGAGCTGAGCTCATAGATTGGCTGAAATGAGATGAAAACTTCATTGTAATTATTACTACATAAATTGCTACGCTATGTACTTGTTGTCTTTATAACACTTACCACGTCAGACAGGTGAGGAAACTCTTTGAGCTTCCGCAAAAGTTCTGGAGTGCATTTTGTCGCTCCTTGTATCTTTTCCAATTTTTCGACAACTTGTGGAAGCTGCCACGGGTCATCAGTTGTGAGACATGTGAGAAATCCTCCGCGTTCCATTAGAATTTTACACATTCTCACCAACTCGTCGTCCCACTCCCACACACTAATCTTCTTGTTCATCAGCAACGCTCTCAATCCAAGTGAAGATTGTTCGGGAGCAATCCTGAAATCCTTACTTTCCATGAGCAATACAACACTCTCACCCAGGCCTTTGGCTTCCTTCAGTGCGTGCATGAGGGGAACATCTCCGTCTTTATTTACTTGGTTCAAGTTTATTCCAGCAGTAATGAGACCAGTTTGGATTTCTGACTGAGTTGGCGTACGGTTACACACTGCGAGGTGGAGTGCATTGCGCTGACTGTTATCCAGGCAGTTGATGTGTTGCGGGAAGTTTTTGATAAAATACTGAATAGCTTCCACCCTCCCATTAGCGGCTCCGATGTGAAAAACAGTCTCGCCGGAATGATTCCTACAACTAGGATCCGCTCCTGAGGCCACTAGTTTCTCCAAAACAGCCACGGTTCTCCCATGTCTCACAGCCAACGCCAGAAGCGAATCCCCCGATGATGTGTCGACAAAGTTTTGGATGTCGAGACCACGAGAAAGAAAAATGTCGATAGTGGCATGACTTATATCAAGATTTTCAAGTGCAGCTTGAATTGGGAAACGACCTTGATGATTTGGTCTGTTTAAGTGTACAAACACTTTAGTTGCAACGGATGAAATCAGTTTGTCGTACGCATTTGCTGTGATGCTCAATCCGGAGGAATCTTTAGATGTAAGTATGGTGTGGAGTAGGTTATCCCCTTTGGAGGTGGTTGCATTTATATCGGCACCTACTTCAATTAGTGTGTGAAGTAGATCGATGTGAGTAAACAATTGAAGAAGAGGAGTTGAGGAGTCTCCAGAAACAAGTTTCTCACGTATTAAATGAGACTGTGACGATTTGGCAAGAAACTTGACCATTTGACATTTTGAGGCGACGACCACATCAGAGTCAAACGCGCTCCCGTGAGTAATTGTATGGAGCAAATACTGGTCAAGAGGTGC
>JAHZMW010003395.1:0-22076 GCA_027743745.1 Alloscopus bannaensis | reverse complement strand
TTATTTTTAGATCTCTCACTCGAGGAGGAAACCATACAAAAAATCAAAACAACCTGCTCCTCAGTCGTGCTCAATTGAAGTGAGTCTGGCCGCCTACACAGTTTGTTCAATGCTTTACTTTCACCATCAAACACTGCCAAGTGTCAACTGCATAATATTTATGAGAACGAAAATTTCTCTCTAGGAAAGGAGTCATTTTTCTGGGGCTTATAAGTTGTCCTTAATAGGTAGCAGGGTAATTCATTAATGACACAATTATGATTGAATTCCGACAAGAGAGCAAGTCAGCCAACTATTAGCGTAATCTTCACGTTCATCTATACAAGGCATCCTCGCTCCGCTTGGTGAGCCCTTCCAACGAAAAGGAAACACTGGAGTCTAACCATGCACCTTCCTGGAAACCTCCGGATTATTACTCTTTCTCTCGCAGATTCATAATATTATGTAGGTGTAGTGAAACTAGAAATGGGAACGTACGGGGGCTGCGAGTGTGCTCAGCAATAAACTGAAGAGGACGTTTGGCGAAGGCGAACGACGAGCTTCTCAGAATCTCGAGATTGAAGGTAATAGAGAGGACACACGGAGGAGGATGTTAAAAGCCATGCCAAATGCTGTTGCGACGAGAACTTCCAGTTCTGCACTGGATGAATCTACAGCTCCATCCCAGATTGGAGGTTCACACTGAGACAATAAAGTGTCACATGGAGAATGGATGGATTCACTGGAATTCCAGTGGAACGTCAGTACCTGGAATTGGGAACGGCGACCTCAATGTTGTTAAACAATGGAAGCAGTATTTAATAACTGTTTCCGACTCGAAACTTTATATATACTGTATATACATTTTTATTAAATACCCTTCTTGTGAGGAATACTTCTTTTGAAATTCTAATCACTTGTAGAAATTACGAACATAATATTCTAATTCTGTAGTTGCGTCTTTCTCCAAAACTTTGCAAATTACCTTTCAATACTCCAAGTCTCTCAATAAGAGCAAAGTTTCGGTCATATCTTGTTGAATTTCCAAGAAATTCAATGATGGCATAAAATCGCAAAGATAAATCCAAAGGAAATTCCTCTTTCACAACAGTATTCCCTTTAGTAGTTCACTTTTTCCTATCAAACTTATTTTTACATTACATTACGCATAGAGTAACACATACTTACTGATAATGACGCAAGTTCATCGCTATTATGTATTGGCCAAGTGGAGAGTCGACGAAAGTCAAGCTTATCATCACGTCGTCCCAAGAAACCGCTTTCAAACTCGAGTTTCTGACAGACACAGAAATAGAATCAGAGAGTAACAAAATCTTATTAGCCCAAGAGTAAACCCCGCCCTTGTTGAATTGGTAACATAACTAATAGTAAGAAGCATATATTATAAAAAGATGAAAGTGATGAAATGGCTTCACTCCGACGAGAGTTCACATTTTCATTAAATTCCGCACACCGCGAGGATTTGTGTATACCAAAACCATCCTGTACCATATGATGGATATATAAACTGATGAAAAATCAGCTAAAGATCGATAAAAGTGTTGAACACAGTGGTAGAAAAGATATTACGAGTTTTTTATCCAAACACAACTCACCACGGAGAAAGGTATTATTACAACTCAAAGAGTCACAATTCCTTTCATCTCTCTTTCCCAACCACTAAAAGAAAGCGAATTTCTATTTTTAGACATACAAAATTGTAAAGAAACAACGGTCTATTTCTGAGATAATAGGGAAATAAAAGAGAAATGATTCATTTCGTCGTGTTTAGGGAAAGAGAGAAAGTACGACTTGCAAAAGAACCCTGTGTACCTTACTGAACAAGCTGGGCCACGCTCTCCTCAAGAAAAAGCGTACGAATTACTTCCGTTTTTTTGCTAAAAATAGCACGGATTGCGGCAAAGGGTGTATAAGGTTTAATTGTTAATGAGAACGAAAACAGAATTATGTCCCTAGGGGAGGTTTTTCTACGGAGTTACATTCATACATTTACTGCCTTCTTAGTTCGATCGTGATTTCATGAGATTTTGGAAATTCCTCTATTATTGTTTGACAAACAAGGTTTATAAAATTGATCTCGTAGGTCGCAATGGGAGGAGTGTTATTTTTCTACATGTGTGCACACACATTGAAATCTTCTCATCAAATAGATACAATATTTGCGCAAATAACCTGGATATGAGTAATTCGACGTTTCATACAAGTAATTGGAGTCTCTACAACCTTCTATTTTTCTATTCATTCTACTAATTCTTGTATTAATCACTCTCATAAACTGAACTTAAATATTAGTTAAAAGCCTCGTCACGGCACACAATAGTAGTAAAATGCACAAACCTTGTAATTTTGCGTGTGTCACACCCTTATCACAAAGTTGCCGTTTATCTCCATATTTTCTTTGGTCTTCAACTTTACGAGTGGTTGGAAACGTATGACGCAAGTGGGGACCACATTGTGTGTGCTAACAAAAGTACCCACCACCATTTTCGATTCAGTTTTTTTGTTCACCTTGTTTACCGAAATTACCGAAGTAAAAAATTGTGGGCGAGAAGGATGCAGACGAAATTGGATTGTTTACAGTGTACACACCGAACTTCGCATAGCTCTCTTCAAACTTATATCCGATTCCATTTAAAAGGCAATAAAGCTCTTTTTAAAAAGTAATCACGAACGAACGTGGCGGAATGAAGGTCTGTTTTGCCCTCAAGTTGTTTCGCAATTTTGTACATATCATGCTACATAGGAAATCCTGAATTACTAATGACTGACGAGCCGTATGCTTACAGAGTCTATACGCTTCTGAATTTCTTTTTCTCGTCTGAATACAGAACGACGAATGTGCTAACCCCCAGTTCCCAAGATTGATAAATGAAACAATTGTTTGTGCTTTTCTTCTCACAAAGTTGGCGACCCGCCTACCTAGATTGTCTCCTTGTTTTGTCTTTGTATTTACCCAGGAGGAATTGTTTGACAACATTGGCGAAAATCGTTTACCTTAAACCAGCAATGCCACATTATACTGAAGGCGTATATAGCAATGGGACAAGGTGGCTCTGCGGGAAGTAGGTATACTCTTCACCGTCACTCTCACAACATTGTTAATAGTCCGCTAATAAGGAATTCAATACGGTTAAAGAAAAAAAACCTTGTAAATGTGTACACTGTTCACAGATATGCTTTAGTATGTCTGGCTTGGAGAAAGCATCCCATTTCGTTTTTCCTCAATATAAACCATCAGTAGTGGTTTTTAGTGCTCATTAATCCTCTTTACTTGGAGAAGAGTGTTATTATTCAGACTGCTTACTTACTTTTCTTACCCATGTGGGAGTGATTGAAGAGCGTAATGGAGTACTTGAGCTTATGAGCTTAGTGAAAGTAATCATATTGGTTTGATACACATTCCCAAGTAGATCACACTAGGTAGTAGTTTTATTTTTGTACTCATCTGACGTACCGGCAGTAAAAATGTAATCCTTTCATCGACATTCCACAATCATATATTACATTTCAGAATGGCTGCTTATGCATTACAATGAATGAAATTCATTTTTTTTTGCATTGTCACTAATTCCCCGATCATATTGAGAAAGGTCTTTGATTACAAGACACGATCATTTCATGTGAACTGTGCCTTCGCATTCTTGTAAAAAAAGCAGTTGTTCCAGTTTCTGGTGACGCAGTATTTTTAAATGCTAGCTCCAGCCACTGTGAATAGCCTACATTCCTTAGGTGCTCGCTAAGCGAATTAACAGGCGTATATCCGGTTGTGGATATACTCCTATAAAAAAGTTGAGCATAATGTCATTTTCGGTCTGGAAAAGTGAGCCGCTGGAAGTGATTCTATTTTTAGCTCACGAGTTTCCACCCACACACGTATGATGACTCCGGCCGTGCGGCCGAAGGAATAAAATGCGTCACAACTCCCGTCTTTGAGGCCCGATCCGTACCGAGGAGCTGGAGGAGAAGGGGACTCCGTTCATCTAGCTGGGCAAAGGAGTGAAAGCACTCGTTTCGTGCGGAGTCCCTCAAAACCCTAAATTTCATTCAGAGAAATCGAGTGAAAGTACAGCCAGCGAGCTCACCATGTTGATACCTCGACATCAAGTCTTTGCCAGAGAATCTTTCTTGCTCTTCGTTGTTGTTTCTCCTGTCTCTCAACAACACTTTGTGTGCCAAATACGTGGTTGAGTCCCACTTGCGAGGTACAGCTCTCCCTGTATCACATTCTTTCCCACATTTCTCAGCATATTGTGAACATTCAAGAGTTACAGCAAGGATCTCGTAGTAGATGAAGAAGAGTCTCAAACTCAATGGCATCTCAAATATTACACACACAGTGGGCCATGCCGTTATGAGAGCTTCTTTGTAGCCCTTCCAGCAACAGCAGCTGCTGATGTAGTGATGATACTGGGCTTCCTCTACTGCTGAACTCTTGCTTCACGTCACGTCTGCTTTCCCTCTTGCGCCGAATCGTGCGTAGGTGGAAAATGTCCTGATGCTTTCCCTTTCTTTCTCCTTGATAATGGCTTGGCTTTTCCTTCAACTTGTTTGCAAAAAAAATCTGCTCTGCCAAAATGAGTTTGGTGGATGGCTCCTGCTACGTTTGAAAACTGCATCAATCACTTTTACCATCATGTGTATTTATTTTAACCAATTACTAGAAAAAAACTGCGGCTTCCCCCGTCACATTTGACAAAAGTGGAGAAACTATTAATTCATTAAATGAAACGAAAAGCCGATATATTAAGGAGTCATCACGAGCAGAGGGATGAAAACTGCTAAAAATAAAGAGCTGAACGAAGCTGCAATTAAGAGAAGCTTCGTATGTATTTCGAGAAAGCCGCGAACGACTGGTAATTGATGAGGATTTCATTCCAAACTTTTCACTTGTTTTATAAACTAAAATTCCTTTAACGATTCTCTTTCGGGACTGTCCCTATTGCTACAGCAAAGCTAAACCAATGTATTCACTCGATCTCTTCACATGCTTTACGGTAGAGGATCATATATCACGCCTTGCGTACAAAACACTGTTAGCTTTGTTTTTTAGGAAGGTACAACGGGGAAAGCATAGCGCCCACCACGCTCACGCTTTCTCCAGCGTTTCTGGCAAAGCTTGCTTTTCCTGTGAGCAACCGATGGATTCAGAGTGCCACCACAGGATAGTTTCCATTTGCTCTAGTGCTCTTGATGTGGTTAGATGTGCTGCACTTGTCGCTGTAAATTGTGTGCAAAAAGTGCTGTGCCAGAGGAAAGTTCATTCGGGCCTTTGGGGCAATCTGATTCTAATATCAAAAACCGTCAAACGAAAACGGTTCACAACTCTTTGCGTCTGAGTTTACCGGAAGCCTCTCCAGGTAAGACCGTGATATCTTTGTACCACCCCATTTGCGCTATTTAGCATTAGTCTGTATACAATCGGTAGAAAGTGAATCACTTTGAACGTGCGTTTTAAGCATAATTAGTTTTATGCACATTTAATCACAACTAGCTAACGGAGTAAGTAATTGTCTAAGCACACCTGTGATTGGTGAAGCTAGGAAAAGTAGACGGCCTGTGTACATGACCTCCCGAGTTCTAAAAATGGAACGGGTGACGTACGTCGAAGCAATTTCTGTGTTTTCTTCATGTCCAGTTGTGTTACACTGACGAATGACGCAAAAGTGGCAAATCAGAATGTCTATTACTACTCAATGAAGTGTCCATCGCTCACCTCAGTAGCCCATAATATAGCTATTAGTGTCTATATCGGTGGATGGTGAAGTAAGAAAAATCCTGAATGTAGCCATAATATCATGTCACTCACGCCTGATTAATAAAAGCATTGATGCATGAGTGAGCGCGTTATGTATCAGGGCCAGAGGAGAACAGCTTGTGGGCATTGTAACGCGTAATAAGTAAAAAAGAACAAAAACCTATCAGATATCCGACAAGTTCATGTGGCTTGCGTCAGCACTAGGTAAACACAAAATGTGACGGTCAATGATAGTACATTATTTGTACATCGATGTGAATGAAAGTGGAAAAATGAGCCACCCATTTGCCAAGTGTGCAGTACACTTTCTAAATTAATTGACAGCACGTATTCATCCATCTTGTCAAGATCTTGTCTAATGTGCGTCCTTCAGTTCAACTGAGCGTTGTCAATATTTCGATTTGGCTGGCCTTGTCTGTCCCTTACTTAAAATCGTATATGGGCTAATAGTAAATTTCGATTTGTAGTAATAGCTTACATAGTACACACCTTTTAGGCCTCCGTCAAAACAGACCTTGACGGGAAACTCTCATCACAATTTAGGTACTGTATATTAGAGCGAGATTAGGTTGGTTGATCTTTGTGCAATTTGTGATTCATTAACTAGCTCTGACCTTCATACCGTTATCCCTGTCCCACTTATGCCGTGACGTGAAGGTTACCTCTGATAAGCACTAATTGTTGATAGGAGGTCGTTGACAGGCGTCAGGAGGGTGAGCTAATAAAGAAAAATCGGACTCGAATTAAATTATTATTTGTATCTTGAGTAATAACGAGAAAATCCGGTGTAAAACAAACTTTATTTATGTATAAATTGTTGTGATAAGTGTCACTTTGGAATACGACGACAGCCTTAATATTTTCACGATAAAAATAACATTTTTCCGTAACTGAATGATTTTACGCGCGTGAATCCGACACATTCATAAGCAAATCGCTCCTTTAGTTCTTTATAATGTCAGTTTGTCATTCAATATTAGGTAATTTACATATGAAACAATGTCAAAAACAAATTTGACAAAAACAAACAAAATCAAAAGTTTGTTTTGTGCTACAAAACAGATGTGTGTGTAGATAATCCCAATAATTTACATTTACAGTATTCCAATGTATTCCAACCTGTTTATGAGAAGCTCTAGAATGGATTCCATCTCTTTTATTTGACTAATAAGCAAGGCACACTATATAGTAAAGTGTATAAACATGATAAATTTACATCGTCTGTACATCTCAACCTTATAAACAGAAAAGACCGAGCTTAAGTTTCGAGAAGCTGGGATTTCCCTTAGAACACTCAACGGTTATTATTTTCCTAACTCCAACCCTGAGCTGAGCTCACCTTTCCTCAACAAATATGCAACAAATTTCTGTTTTGCGAATACCCAAACCCTCGCTCCTCACATAGGAATCATTTGTAGTTGGCATATTCTCTGGGTGTTATGTGTAGACAGCGCGTGCATTTTGCATGAGCCTCTTCTGCCTGTTGTTCAAACATCGGAGAAAGCAGGAAAGTAAACCAAAGTACGATCGATATCCAAGTGTATGTGACTCGAGGAGGTACGGAATACAAAATAATCCTCTCCACGTGGGCGTATATAGACGTTTCCAACGAGTTCACGTCTCAAGACAAAGGCTCCTTACTATAGGACATGAAAATGATCAAATGCAAACGGGACTTTGGATGATTTCAAGCGAAACACGTTCATCTCCGACCATTTCACTCAGCTTTTACTCAAACTTGGAAAGAAGCAGAATAATTTATACACTTTTACCGTCTTTTATTTTTCTGTCTAGAAAAAGGCTACTTCACAAAAATGACGAATCCCGTAGAATACGTGGCGACAGCCACCTCCGCTCTTCGAAGTGAGGTGTGCTGCTGTCAGCCAGAGACTTTGAGAAGACGACCAGGCCACAACAACCGATCCGTTTCAAACTCCTTGATTCTCATTGTTGCACTCGTGTCCGTGAGTTGCTTTACCTGTTGCGTCTCAGCCTGGCCTATTTTGAATCACCGAAGAGCGTACTACGAACTTCCTGACTATGACTTTGGTGGCAATCAGTGGGAGGTGGCGTCTCAACCGGAAACCTACTATGATTTGCCAGCCGCAGTACAAGACACCTATGTTGATCAACTTTACGAGGTAAATGAGTCGTAATTGCTTTTTTTATTTAACCCCTGCTTTTACTCCCCTATGGGGTAGTAGTTCTGCAGCACCAAAGGGATGAACTAGACTAATAAAAATCGGCTTTGTGTATATCTACACAGAATGAAAAGGACTGGAAGCTCAACAAGTAGTAGTGCTGGTGTTGTTTTTAGAGAAGCTGTGGAAAGTTTTCTTCATATTCCGAAATATTGAGAAAGTTATGAAAGCAAACGCGTCACTCGTAGACATTCCCCTATCGTCAATACAGTTTATATACACGCCTGTATTATTTCTTTGACAGGTTTGGCTTGTCTAAAGACAAGCCTCTATGAAATATGACGCAAAAGAGGAACGAGTCCCTAGTAGCACTTTTTTATTATTATTGCTTCCAGCATTAAAGTAATGTTGAGGATATTGGAAACAAGAATAATCCTGCCTTCTGGTACAAGCTTGTGAAACGAAATGGCGAAAGCTGTGCTTTCACCAACCACCGTTTCTCTCTCCTCCACTGCTGTATTCTGTTCAACTAGGGGCAATCGAAGATATATTAAACATGCCCGACGCTCCTGCACATTCCAGAGAAAGATTGCTGTTTCTCTTGGATGCAGAGTGATGAGATTGAGATGAAAGGAAAAGTGTAGAGGTGGACTAAGGTTTCACAAATTTTCTTTTTACATAAAATGTATTCAGGATCCCGAGGAGACGTACATTCCAATTTCTGGCCCTCTACTTGATACTGAGCCGGAGGAGGAATTGGAACTTGAACAATTGAAACATCAACGTCCATATGCGTACTCATCCCAGGACAAAAGGCAAACCAAGGACGCCACGTCAACTGTGAAACCGGCTGCCGGTGGAATAGCTTCAACTCAACCACCTCCTGCAGCTACCCCAGTCGCAATGGTTTCAACCCCTGCCGCCAAGTCATCCACCACCAAGGCTTCAGTGGAAAGAAGTAGTAGTGACTCAAGGAAGGGGCGCGTCTTGCATCCGGCTTCTTCAGGATTCAGCGGCCAGAAGGAAATTCCCATGTTGAGACCTCCAGCAAGCAAGCCACACCATATCCAGTTTGATGAGCCAGAAGAACCCAAGATATCCATAGCTCAGCGATCAGTCGATGAGAAGCCATCTGCGTATGACAGACTTCGAAAGTATTTGTCCCTCGATGATGCACTGAATAAGGTAAAACATTCATTTTTTACTCTGAATGTGTGCTCGTATCAGCTAGCTAATTGCTTTCGCCAACTTTCATAAACATACATAAGCAATGATCTCACAATGAGCTGATGCTGCTTACGTGACAAAAGGGTTGTAGAACTGTACGGGGAAACTTGAACATCCGCATGATTCGTTTTAAGAAGTAAGCTTGGAGTTTTTTTTTTGTGAAATGAGAAATTGCATTTTACACGAATCAGGAATTGGGTCTTGAACCAATGCTAACGTGTAATTCAACGTTACAACCTATTTGAAGAGGCGTATAAAAGTAGATAAGAGACTTCTAACCATTAATCGTATTTTTAGTATTTCAAAATAACACTGACGTGAAAAGTTTTAACGTGCATTGCATAAAATATGCACTGATACATTTAGAGTAAAGAAAACCTGCACCAGGATAAGCAAAATTGACATGTATACAAGAAGAATTTTGATCATTAACTTGAGCAAAAAATTTACCCCTGTGCTCACTTCTTTGCCTTGTGCGGTTCACATAGCCCCACAAACACTCCTTTTCTCTCCATACTTCACCCCTTGTAAATTAGCATCAAGAGTAAACCACCGGCTAGTTTTCTGTTTCTACACATTCAAATCATGAGCAGCTCAATTTACTAACTATTTACAATAAATAACCGGTTTGACATTTATTTTGCTTAACCAACACCGCTCTCTTTACGGGAGAAAACATGAATACTTTCACTCTTCAGATAAATCAAACAATTGAATTGGTTAGCTTGTAACAGGCGAATATATTAAACGAATATTTCTCTCAGAAAAAGAATTATAAAAGAAGGTCGCAATGAATCTTAACAAACCGCTTGTCATTAGCCTAGAATAGTACATTCTGTCGCTGAACAAGGGAACGCACGACAGTTAGAGCCACCAGTGTGCACATCTTAATTGAGTTGACCGTAAAACCAAATAGCAACATTCATGTGTGTTTAGCAAGGGTGGAAGTGTGGCACAAAGAAGCGTAACAATCTACACCGCAAATTGAATGTGGTACAGTATGCAAGCATACTGAACAGTGAGTGAAAGCAATTCTGCTTATTTTCCCGTGGGCAGTCATGCGAGAGCACATAACCTTCTGTCGAATAAGGTTTATTCTTTAGGCAATATCCAGCTGCTCAGCTTCCCATCAATTTGGCTACGCCTCAACTCGCCAGAAATTAAACTGAAATTCAGCAATCCTCCTTCGGGTTCGTTCACATACAAAAAAAAGAACGTCGTTTTCAAGAAAAACACAAAAGTACCTACAAGTACCAAAAATCAGCAACAGTTGCCAGTTCTAACGTAATTTCTTGACAAAGTCTCACTCAGTACAATTGACGGACCTAAAGGAAAGGAAGATAAAGTTTTCAGAGAAAAGTGATGAAATGGATATTACTTATAATAGGCTATTAGCGAATGTCAAACTTGAATGTACATGTTGTACATATTTTGAAGTTGAAACCTTGTTGAAACGGTAAATCCGTATCTTCACATATTTTTCCATAATCTGTATCACACATCATCTCAAGAAGATTACAGCAACTTTTACTGCAAATACCTGCCAGAGGAAAGAGGCACAGCCGGTTTACAGTTTCCCATGTAGAATCCTCTGGGTTCTACATCTCCGTTTATCCTCCTCCTTCACCGATGCTCACCTCTGACCTTTAGAGATAAAGCTGTAGACCCCCATCTTCCTCTCACCTTTCTCTCATCTCTGTTGGAGGTCAGTTGCTATTTCAGCGTGTCATTTTATACTGCATCCTTTCCCCTGAATACGTGGAACGGGAGGAGTAGGCGTATTGTAGTGTATTAAAAAAGTGGCGGAGAAAGCGAATGTATATATTTTCACGCCAACACACTGCCCACCTGTACGTTTGCTCATCATTACATCATGTATTCTTACAAGGAGAATTTTGTACGCTGGCAACTTGTGAACACGAGAAAGTGTTTTTTGTAAGACATGAGTGCTTGGTGTAGAGAAAGGAATACTGTGTGCGCTTCTCATCAAGTTTTCACCGACAATTGTAACCTATGTACACTATGCGTGCACACCTCCTCCATTTGAGTTGCTTATTCAACATTAAAGTTTCATGAAAGACTCACAGCCTTTCCGCTTACTTTCCCCCGATCCTGCTCCCGCTGCCTACGGATAGATGAGGAGGAAGGCTGTGGAAGTCATAAAAAAGTCATGTGAACGCCAACTAAAAATGTGCTATTTTATCATTATCAATTACCAAGATTGCAACCGGAATTGGCGGAATGTTAAATAAAGCAGTTTTAAAACGGAGGAATCAAGCTCTGCACTATATAGAATTTTGTTGAACACTACAACGCGACACTAAAATATGTGAAAGAGGACGAGAGGATTTTGTTGTGGGATGCAAAAAGTATACCAAATCCAATCTAGGCACGTTCAATTCCCACCCAGAGATACGTAAAAGGCTTTTCTCATGAAAATGGTGTAGCTCCTATGTGCACAATGAGAGTCTCCGTCCGCCCACGCGTGACATTTTCGCATTTCGCACAATGTAATGTGTATTCCTCAGCAAGCATTCCAGAATGTCCTCATCCGAATACCTTCACACGGAATCACCCACAGAAAATGAGAACGATGTTCTAATACTCGTATATTATAATAATGTATGTATTTGGATTATTTGTTTTATACACGCTGGCTAACACGCGAACGATGTAGTTTTTTACTGTGGAACATGAAAGACTTTGTTTTCTTCTTGAAGTTTGTTGTAGCGAAGCAGACATTATTGTCAGGGTTTAACATTGTAGTCGACGACCACGCAAACTAGCTCATGTTTCACCTGCGTGGATGTAATAAAGATAATGAAAATTTTCCAGTCGATATATGAAGATAATAGATAATCATTTCGCAATCCAGCCGTTTTTCTTCCACCTTCAAAATTCATTTTTCTCTCGAGTCGAGTCAAATAGAGTGAAGGATGAATCACTCGAAATCATAATCCTTCTGGCAACAGCTAGTAAATTAGGAGGGATATAAAGTGAAGGAACAAACTAGCAATTCTCTAATGTTCTCATTTTTGCGTGGGCAGAAACATGGCAAACGAAACGAGAGGAAAATGAATATCGTTGGGAAGTGAAAAGAGTTTTGTCTCAGCAGACTTGTCACTTATTGAGACACGCCAATGTTTGAGTTCATTTCCATGTATGGGAGTTTCATTTTGGGAAAAGTTACTAAAAGTTAGGCGCCTTCTGAAGGAGCAAACAAGGTTGCAATTTCAATACTGAAGAGAGATCGTGCTGGTTTTCATTGAACAGCTAACATTTTTATTAACTTCATGATGTGCATAGGAAAATGGGAAAACGCATATTTGAAAAACCTTCATGAGTTTGGATTCATTTCTACCCACGCGCTCTTCTCAGTCAAACAACTCGACTTGTTTTCTTAAATGAGTTTCGTGTGAACTCATCTCCAGTTTAATTAAATCAAAAAACTGGATACCTAGATACACAGCTCGTGTAGCAAGTTGTATTGTACAGAAAACTCAGCAAATTTAAAGCAGAAAACCTTTTTTCCATAAGCTGAAAAAAGGCGCTACGCTACTAAGAATCATTAACGACACGGCGTCAGACAGGCTGGCAGCCAAATGGTGACAGAATGCCTTCTGGATCAAAGTAAATTGTCGATCGGAGACGCAATATATATAATCATGTACATGTGTAGCATTGTCTCAAGAATCCCAGCCATTATAATAAAACATGGCTCCGCTCCTCTTCGGCTAAGAGTGACTTGATGACTTCCCATTTTACTCTTTGCTTTGCCTTTATTATTAGCCAAGTAAATCGCCAGTTGTAAATGTCGCTCTCGATGAGAAAATCCTAAATTGCCTTTATTCTCTTTTCAGGAGTTTCAAATGAGGCGGGCCACCAGCAACCGACACGCTAAGAGAGAATCTTCCATTTCTTCCATCATCACAGAGAGCGACAACCTAACGGGCCAGTTGAACAGTCTGAAGAAAAATATTGATTAGATTTGTCTCCAGAATGGGTGACTACTCCTAGGCGATTATGCCACAAGTAAATTGCCCGCTGACAGGAAGAACAAAGGCAAATCCAATGACATAATGTTGCATAATATTTACTACAGCATTCATTTCGCCGACATAATCATGAAATTAATGCATACATACGCAAACCACAGGCAACTCACCAACACATATACATGTAAAAAATGTATAATATATCATGTGAACAAGACTTGAGGAGTTCTTCGTGTAGGTTAAATGGTCAGGAGTGACTATCCAGTGACACCTTGGTTTTTTAAATATCATACTTCACTTTAATCAAAACAGTTCATTACTCAATTGGTTTATTCCGAGTTTAAAAAATAGTACGCGCCATTTTGTCTAATTTTAACTGATAAATCTTCCAAACAACCTTTGCCCGTTATTCGAGTTTTACTAGTTTAATTTCAAAATTTTTACTGAAATCTTATTCTCCTTCGAAGAAGAGCGTGCGGAGGGTGAAAGTGTGTTTAAATGGTAAGATTCTCAACTTTGCAGTTTTGAACTGGAAGCAATTGATTGTAATTTATGATACTATTAAGCTACTTTGGTGGATACGGAATGAACGTTAGGAACTGCTGAATCCCACCTTATTGTAAAGTTTGAAGATACCTATAGTTGAGTCGCGAGGAAATACAAAAATTCTGTACACGTACACTATACATATTATGTATACAACCTAAAATACCTGAGAAGACAAATACATTTTGGAACATTGCAACTTTGTAATCCCTTTTCCTCCTCCGCACAAAAAAAAAACTTCAAACATTTCAACAAGTGCATGTCGTAGTGGACGGATTGTCAATCACTATATTATTAAGAAGTGTGTAATGGAAATGTGAGAAAGTTGAGTGTGGTACAGAGTATTGAGACCGAATTTCTAAAACCCTGTGGTGATAAATTGTGTAGGAGAGCGTAGATAATTGGTCTACGCAGGTTTGTGTGGATTTATACAGAACGAATAGATTGTCCTCTGGTACAGATTTCTACAAACAGAATGCTAGCGAATGGTAAACCATGTTTGCATATATAACGACTGATTTTTAAAACGTACTTTCTAAGGGTTTTTCGAAGTTGAGTAAACTTGTGTGGAGTTGCGGTGTATGAGTGATGAATGCATGAGACCTCTGGTTTGAATGAATAAACGACAACGCAGGATTACTCCGGAAAAGATTGTGCGATTGAAGTATGATTGAATGATTGTGTGTGGTTTCTACAGATTATTTTGTTACCTTACACTTATACTTAAACAAGGTCATACACATAAATACATTTACATAATTATTATGTAGAAGTGCAAAGAAATAATTGGCCAGTCCGTGTAAATATTTAGTGAGGAATTAAATCCACAAACGGTTAAGTTACAATCAATACATTAGGAAGGATTTGTGTAATTTAAAAAAATATTAACAATGGCTAAATGCGGAGGTAAAATTTTTTCTAAGGTTAATCGAGCACAAAATTGATTTGCCAAATTATTACAATGACAAGATTTACGTAATAATAATATAATGATGATACTGAATAAATACGATCTATCGGTCCGAAATTGAAATTCGAATAAAAAATTATTTCCTTACTTTCAAAAACCGAATGCTTCACTGCGTTCCAACAATATTTTCGATGAAACGCTTCGGTAATTTTAGCAATTGTGAGGAACCTCCATTCATAAATAAATACGTACATGGAAAAATCCAATTCCAGTTTTTTAAGATTGGAAACTGTATCAGGAAGTAAATAGATTTTTAGAGAGCATAAGTATATGCGTGAACTTCACGGATAAAATGCCAGGAATCTGCCAATTCAAAATTCAATAAATGATAAAAAAGATTGGTTGGCTGAAGATACGTCATCCTCACCTTAGACATATCCATAAAAATGGCCACCCAGTTTAGGCAAATTTTTCCTTTCATAAAGTTAGTGAATGATTACTAAGAGTCAAGAGGTGTGATTTTACTGATATTTGTGTAATTTTATGGTGTCTAATTACATAACATGTACTGTATATCAACTTTTACTCAACTATTATGGTACAAGGAGACCTGCAAGACTTACAACTTAACAGTTACTACACACAAATTTAGTAGCGTAAAATTTTTGTTTCTGGTGCAGATCTGTTTCTCCTTGAGTGCATTTTCAATTCTCTCTCTGCTTTCACTACTATGTAGATTCATGTATGGTTGGATTTAGCGAGTTTGAAATGTGAAGTGGTGTCTCCATCTTCAAATCGTGAACATTCTCGATAAACTGTTATTTGAAGATGTAAAACCTTGTTTGTGCACGATGTATGCAAGCATTTTAATTAAAATAGTTACAACAATCTTATGCGTACACTATAAATTATTCCAATCAGTAATTCGTATTCTCGTAATTTGTAAGTTGACAAAATCGATGAGCAGGCAATGCCTAACAGTGCAAATTGCAATTGTTGTATATTGGTGCGAATTTGTTCAATGCAAACTCGTGCGAATTTATGGTTTAAGATGTTTATTTAAATATGTACACGAGTACATGTAACTGATATTATAGTGTACTAAATGTTAAGACACGTTTTTAATAATTTCAACATTTCCGCATAAAAATTGTTATTCTTCTTGATATGTTGCCGTTTACGTCAATAAACCTGGTGTTTTGCTGTTTGCAAAATCACAAATTGGCAAATGTGATACGAATGATTCTGCCCACTTCTTTAACCTGTCCCATTATTACTTTTTAATATATTTTTAATAGATTAGATGCAACGCTACAAAATTCACGTATCGATACGGATAGAACAAATATCATCGTCCATCGTCATCATTGCTACATTTGCCATCTCAGTAAAAATACAATATTGTGAAAATCAATAGTCAGAATAAGTATAGTTTGTGAATAAATCTTGGGAAATGGGAAAAATGTCTCTGACGATTGAAATGAGTCAAAGTTCAGCACATGCCCAATTAAGGCAATAATAGTACAATAATACAAAAATACTTTCAGACGTTTTTGTCATAGCTTTAATTAAGGAGATGATGAAGTTGATGCAACTTTGCGAATTTGACTGGAGTGATCTCATTTCATCTTGTCGTTTTTTCTACATAAGCACGAATTGGCATGAAATAGAAAATCTCACCCCGCATATTATTTGTAGATACAAGTATGTAATTGAGATGTGTCAAAATAAGGAGGAAAGGACCTATGACCTTTCGTGATCGATTTGTTTGCGCGATCAAAGTCCACTTTTCGTGACTGACGTCTATTGTCGAAGATCTTGTCGTATCTTCTTTACATAAACAGCCACCCACAAATACTATGCTGATAACCGATTAAGAAATGTGGAATGTCATGTTTGTTTGTCTGTATTTGTAAAATCCGATTTGTGCCACCGATAACTGCGGTAACTGCGATAAGGTCTAGACGATTTAGTAACTAATGGTTGATATATCACACACGTTTGCCTAATGTGCAACATCCGAATATATATTCGAGTGCGAGTTTATTATGAACGCATGAAGTTGCCAATTGGAATGGAGATGCTAGTAATAAAAAAGTAAATTGTAGACACAGTTCTGATTATATCATATCCGCATTACCAAAAAGCTACAAGCTTTCATTTAGTACTTGACGTAGGACAATCCGAAATTGTTACTACTGATTCACAATCGAATGATAAGAAGACTATATTAGTGGTAATGAATTCACATAAATGTTAATGTTTCCCTTTAGGTAATGACAATTTACGTCACCTTTAATCGACACATAAGTATAGATTTCTCTCAAGTTTGTTGAAGTAAAGGAAAAGAGGAAAGTAATTTGGCACACGTGCTTATCTTTTCACATTTCAAGATACATTCGTATGTGCATCTATATCTATCGGAGATAAGTAGTTTTTAAAAAAATAGTTTTGATATTTACTTTTAAGGGAAAAACAAAATCTGGCGAAAACCTAATAAGGAACGTATTCATGATTTGGCAGTTAACATTTATAGCAGTAAATCTCCGCCGAATGTACGTGTCAATGCGTACGGAGGTTCTCTGAAAATTTTTAAAGGAATTTTGTATTTACCATTGTAAAACTCAATAGAACGAATAGATTCAAATTAGGAACTTGTGATAAGGGCAATTATTTGAAATGTTACAAAAACATAGAATTTCGTCTCACTTCGATGCTTTCTTCGCAGGGTAGACAAGAGTGTAAAGACGACAAATTAGCAACAAGAACATATGTATATGTGGTATCTCCGACGGAAAGAATATTGAACATAATATTAGGACTCCCTTTCCGGTGCCAAAGAGGCAACGTGAAAAAGTGCGCTTGAGAAAAACTTTTGAGGGCAGTGATTTTTTCTAATACAATTGGTTATGATACCCGTAATCATTACTATACCACTATCCTTCAAAACGGTCGTCATCACAGGGTTACATATGGGAATCGGACCACCGTAATGCTAGTATTCCCAAATATTTGATAATATGAAGTCGCTTTTAAAGGAAGTCAAACTGCAACTGACTGGTAAAATAAGTGTCTTGGGTGGAGTGTGGTTATGGACCCACTGAAAATTGTGATTAGTATAAAATTCCTTTAAAATTATCGCAATACCTTCGTACATCTCAAGAAATATTTAAGTCAATAGCAATGAATGCTTTCAATTTTTATAGTATTGTGAGAACACAGGTTTGCACACACAAACTTCACTTAGTTCATGGTTGAACGAAGGTCAGCAAAAGGAATGCGCATATTTTTTTACTCAGTACATATGACGCGGTGTGAGAGGTTGGAAATGATTTTTGATTGTGCTACACAGCTAGTACAAATTTTTGGCTGGACAACGCAGACAGACACAGTAAGAGATAAGCTTCATGTACTTGATTATTAAAGAGGTCGTCTTGCACAGTTTGACAAGCAAGTTCATCAATACCATTCGCCATTATTGGTTTTTATGCTTGCACACACTCCATGCATTGTAAATGATTCGTCATGTAGATCGTTTGCATAATATATCATTAAAACAGTATGAATGAAAATATTACTAGAATCCATTTGCTTTATAACGCTGAACAGACTAAATCAGAATTTTGCACGTTGATTAAGTAGAACTCATATTTTGTCAGCGTTCCGATAATATTTATTCTCTTCTGGACTGTTGGCGAATGACATAAATAATGAACACTGAGTCCAGTGAGGAACATCAGTAACACTGGAATCGTCAATCAGCAAGGAGTGCCACCTAACAACTAACTGTGCGAGCGACCTTATCTTGATTTTTAAATACATACGTTACATCAAAAGCATCTAAACAGCTCTTTCTAAATCGTGTGCCACTGGTATACAGCTTCAATTGGCCATTTTTTGAATAAAAAGAAGAGCTTTATATACACAAGACTTGAATAAATACATTATATAATGAGTGACACAGCGCCAACTGAGGGAGAAAAAAGTTTTTTCTACAGACGCAGAAAAAGGGAACTAACAGCCATTTTTGTGGGGGTTTTGGCTTTTGTAGCGTATACCCAGTTTATAAGAAGTACTCAAAGTCCAGTGATTCAAACAAGTTATGGAAAATTGGTGGGCTCAGTTGCGAGGTCAAGAGTTGGACGAGAGTATTATGAATACGTTGGAATCCCTTACGCGACCCCACCGCTAGGAGAGCTCAGATTTGAAGTATGAAAAATAATTCCGTTCCAAATTTCACTTTGGTTCAAGGGACAGAAATTGTATTGTATATAGTATTTATTATTTGATTTATATTTCAGCCACCCCAACCGCCTCAACCGTGGCAAGATATTCGTTATGCAACCACTTTTGGATCTCAGTGTTTTCAAATTGATGTGATCACAAGTTTCATGCTGGGCAATGAAGTGAGCTTCATGCAACACAAATGAATAAAATCAGTAGAATGCGGTACTAAAAGCGTATTTAATTGAACAATTTCAAACAGTTAATAACGATTTTTATAAATGCAATTAGGACTGCCTGTATCTCAACGTGTTTGTTCCCAAGCATGCCAAGGACGAAGGGAAACTCCTTCCTGTTATGTTTTGGGTTCACGGAGGCGGTTTCCAAAGTGGAACCTCAGACATTTACAGGTGCATTATTGTTCACCAATTTTAGCTCACTCACTCACTCAGTAAAACTTCATACAACTAATAAATATTACGCCGTTTACAGACCCACATACTTTATGGACGAGGATGTGGTGATTGTGTCCGTAAATTACAGACTTGGTGCATTGGGTGTGTATTTTTCTTTGTACATCGTTTGTAAAGAAACAGACAGCAACGGCAGCTCACTAAAATATATATTTGAAATTCTTGGGTTAAGGTTTCCTCAATAGTGGAGACCACGTTATTCGAGGAAACCAGGGAATGAAAGACTTGGTGATGGCTTTAAAGTGTTGCCATTTTCTGTTTGTAAACGACTTAATTTCGCAATTGGTGGTGTTCAAAATAATAATATACGAGATGCTTTCTCGTGTAGGCGGGGCAATCCATTTCCTCATGCTTTCTCCATTGACAAAAGGTAAGCAAACTCATACAGTACCGATACATGTAGTAATGATTTTATGATGTTGATATTGAAACCGCTAATTGCTATGAATATACTAGGCCTGTTTCACAAAGCAATTTCCCAAAGCGGAACAGTGCTCAACACATGGCTTTACAGCAGGCATCCAAAGGAACAAGCTAAAAGCTTGGCGGAACGTGTCAATTGCCCGACAGGAACAACAGAGTCGATGGTGAAATGCTTGAAGAACGCAAATCCTAGGGATATTGTTCGAACGCATATTGAAATGACGGTAAGCACTGCTTATTCGACAACTATTGTGTAACTAGCACCAGAAATGACATGAAACTGTGCGCGTCCGTAGATGCCACCAAGGCCCGTTTTAGGGAAGTATGCTCCGTCTGTGGAAGCAGTAAAGGATGAGACCACATTCCTTCCAGAGGAACCCCTAGAAATGCTTCGGAAAGGAGATTTTGCTCACATTCCCTGGATGAGTGGAGTGGATAGTGAAGAAGGCTTGCCATTCGCAACAGGTTAGAAAAGGCATGGGTGCATGAGTATTTAAAAACTCTCTTGTTTGCTATCCACTTAAAATGACAAATTCGTGAGAATAACTTGTGAATGTTTCACATCAGAAATCTTGGAGAACTCGACGCTTATCGAGTGGGGAAATCAGGATCTTGATCACTTTCTTACAAGAATCCTCTTTCTCAATGACTCCCGCAAGAGGCCTTCAAACACATCAAAAATTCTGTGGGAATACTACTTCAAGAATGCAACTCAGTTGGATCCTGTACAAAGCTTTTATGGACTCGCAGAGATACACGCAGCGAGATTTTTTCTGTTGTCCGCCCACCGCACGGCGCAGTACCATATGAAACACGCTCCGATGTATCTCTACTATTATAATTACCCAACGGAATTTGGCTTTTTGAAGCTTATGCACTCACTACGAGGAAGGTATTTGCCATTAGTGGAAACTGGCTATGAAATTGCCAAACATTGGGTGTACAAGGCGTTTGGTTGGAAAATTCATAGAAGAGGTGAGCAACTCATTTTTTGTGGTAAACTCGATGGGTAAATTTAGACCATTAAATTTTCAAAGATCAGTTTTATAATTGAGTTGAAATCAAATGTAGGAACATCTCACGGAGAGGAAATGCTTCTCCAGTTCAATTTTCCCTTCGTGCCTGGAGCCCCCCTTGGCTCCAGTGATTACGAAATCTCTCGAGATCTCATCCGTGCTTGGGTTTCATTCGCCGACGATCAGTAAGACAACATACTGATTTGGCTGAAGTATTTTCTCACAGTATGTATGAGGATGTACTCATCAAGCCTTGAATTATTTTTGGAAAATCCAGTAACACTCTGACATTCCAAAATTATAAGTGGACCCCCCAGGACGCCACCAACGAGAGCTTGAGGTATATGAAGCTCGAACCCAATTCACCGGGCTTTATTGATGAGCCGTTCACCGATCAAATACGTTTGTGGAATTCGCTAAATATAGAATAAAATGAAATATTTCACTACGACTCGCCACACAATAAAATATACACATAAACAGATCGAGGCAGGTTATCATTCATCATTCTGAATTATCATTTTTTAATGCATCAAGTGCACAACTTGTCGACTCGCATTATCTACATACAGGCGCGAATTGTCGCAGCGTAAATAATAGTTAATTATCTTAATAAAATTTATCCGACACGTTAATAAAATTTATCCGACACGTTAATAAAATTAGAAAGTTCATGACATAATACGTGAAATAATATTGCTTTAAAATCATATAATGCACTGCTGCTTTATTGTGATGTGATTTTACGTGATTGTAATATTTTACATTTAATTTCGTTGTGAAGCTCCGAAAACAAAAACATGTTTGTTTAGCACTACTCTCAGCATTTGCATCATATGTAGAAGTTCACAAGTTCAATCGAGTTCACGTTTAGTTAGATAAGGTTCAGGAAGAATTAATGGTTACATTGCGCTAATACTGCTAAAAGTTAAAGAAATCTAGATTCGTTTAGTACTACAAACTGTCCTGGGTTCATTCATTCATGGCTCAGAGTATGTATTTAGTTTGACTGCGCATCAGAGTGCATTTTGTTATTACTATAGCTCAATTTGCAACAAGCAAGTTTGCTGTCTGCATATTTTCATATGGTCCCAATTTCAACCTTATTATCAACGAACAGAATTAAGCTGGTCATCTCCTCGACACTATATTACAGTTGTGACACACCCACCGTACATTTTTCACTTGATAAAAACAAGCTTCTGCGGAGGTTTTGCAAGCTTATGTAAATTTGAAGCACTTTTGGGTTTTACGCTTACATCTATGTAAGGTATGTCTCTAATGTAAGGCGTCGAAGACTTTGATACACAGAACTCTTGCACGAGTGATTGGATTAAATCCATTTTAATACCACTTGAAGACCAAC
>JAHZMW010003394.1:0-15838 GCA_027743745.1 Alloscopus bannaensis | reverse complement strand
GTTTGTCGGTGGAAAAATCCCGGCCACTAGTTGGCGAGATGGAAAAGATTTTGCACCTCCGGTTATGAGTGAGCGAGCAGGAATTACGCTATGATATGTAGCAAAATGATATGTGGGCGAATAATGAGAGCGGAGTACGCTTACTTACTTGTGTTTCCGCTCAGGCTCTTCCTAATCAGTCTCATCCTTTTTAACTGATTCTGAGAAGCTTCTGAGTCAGGTTTGTGAGAGTGTGTATCAGTTCCATGGAAAGAGGAAAAGCCACTCGCTCCAGACACACAAAAGCTAGCCTGTTGTGTGTGAACCGAGATGGAAATTCCATACTTATTGTGCACACAACACTCAGTCTAGCGAGCGGTAGAGTGTTGTAAGCTGGCGAGTGAAACATAAATGAGTGCAAACGTGCTGGGATAATTAAGCTTTGATTAGACGGGAGACCCTTGAAAGGATACTATTTGGTAATTTAGTTGAGATTACGTAGTGTAGGTATATAAGCTCGTCTTGTCTTTTCTTCCCGAAAGTCAGCACAGAGATTTGCTTTTTTTGTGGCGAATCACCGAGCAAATAACCTTCACAAAAGTATCTTCATCGAACGTAGTAGCATTTTTTGTGTTTCATATGGCCACTCCTTACCATGTTACGCAAACAACAAAATGTGTACTACACATATGGATGAGTACTCCAAAGAGAAACCAGGCAGTGTAAGACTGTCATTACTTCAGCTTAACAATAGCATTTCCTTCCAAATGAAACTGCCCTGATTTGTGATGATGACCATGATGAGAATGATTACTATTATGGCGGTCACAATGAATATTTTGATGCGCTCCTGGAAATATGAGTCGTCAGCGTGTGTATATTATTATCCTCTAAGAAAAGTACGCTTCAAACCGCACGACGGCTGCATCTCGAAATGGATTTAACGACACGTGGTTTAATGCGGAACTGAATAAAATATTCAAACGAGCTCTCGCTAGTTTACTTTTGCTCAAGAATGAAGTTTTTTTTTTCAGTCGCAGTTTCTTGGTTCTCACGTTGCATTTAGAGAACGGCCAGAGTTCCAAAACTTGTAATCCAAACTGCTCGCCTGACTTGTTTAAAGCGTTTAATAAGAAGAGACGCATAATGGCGTAGAATGTGGTGGTGTGTATGGATTCTCATGGAAAGCCCGAAAGGCATGAGGTACAACCACTCCTGCATCGAATTCAACGTAGGTGTATGATGGGAGTAGTGAGAACCCCATTCAAAACAAAATGTAGAACGGGGAAGCATTCTGAATGCAAAAAGCCAACAAAGGATCAAGTTTATTGCCACATTTTATCTTCCCCCAAACGAGAACGAAGACGAAGTCAGGAAAAACCGAAAGCTCACAATTTCAGTTGACTTATGCCTAGCTCCTGCTTAACCGATACTCCCGCTTCACAATTTTCGTCGTTTTTTTAATATTCGCTCTCTCCTTCTTTCAATTCATTTCAACATTTTATGAGGATGGGGATTTTCCTTGGTTTCCTACACGTACACTCTGTTCGCAGATCTTGCCAAATCCACTTTTTTTCCACGTGGAGTGCCATCGGCAACAAAAAAGAACGTGTTTTCTAGAATATGATGGATTGAAAAATGCAAAAAAAAAGAGAAATACTGAGCAAAAACTAGGCGAAAGATTCACATTACCGTTGAGGTAGTCATAAGCTGACGGCGACTTACTCTCATATATATTAATTTCCATGACTTACATAAGTCGACACTATCGACAATCAGCAAATGCTGATTTGAAGGCAGAGCTTCACGTGTCTGTCTCACCTGCTGCTGCCTTTTGCACACGCCACAAATCCAATACTACAGCACACTTTTCCATTTTCATACTATAAAAATGAGCATCATCTTTAGAGCAGGTTCAGATCAGATCAGATGCGGTTTTTTCAGATTCAGATCAGATCAGATTTAAATTTTCAAATACAGATACAGATTCAGATATCAATTTTTGGCCAGATCAGATATATCCGAATTTTCAGATCAGATATAATTTTGTATTAATGCATGCAACAACTGAAACTAAATGAAGAAAAACTTACCGTAAATTTGTACGGTATTACTACTTACAAATCACAAATAATTTAGAATAATTAATGCCATTTTCTTTAGTTGATGAAGTTTGTAAGGACTGATTTCCAAATACTTGCAATTACAATGGAAGAAACCGAAGTTTTGATATGGCACAGTAAACAAAACGAAAAAGTATGTACATCTGTCTTGTGGTTTTGCATGCACAAGTAACGGACGCGACTTGGCCATGATGACTGAAATATGCTTTCCTATAAAGGATTTTATGGGCGAATTCATCATCAGAACGGTTTTCTGTCGTTCATATTTTACTAAGACATGGGTACAAAAAAATATCTGAAACTATTCAGATCAGATCAGATATCAGATCTGATATTTTTTGCACATTCAGATTCAGATATCTGATCTGATCTGAAATATCTGAATATTTGATTCTGAAAACCTGCTCTAATCATCTTTTGACTCGAGCAGGAGTGCTTTTGGCGTGTCAATTCTTTTGCTCTTACAACCCTTCAATGTATCGGTTTGCGAAACGGTTTGTATAAAATCATCTACGCACCTCGTATCATCTTTCGGAGGATACAAAAATAAGCTTGAAGTTTTTCAGTTTTTACCATTCCACCAATCATCACATAACAAAAGTGCACTCAAGATTCGAGCATTATTATGATGATTATGGTTATGATATGCGTTCCCTGACTCCATACTTCTCTCACGAATATACACCGTCAATACCTTACAAATACTGCGATACTACGATCCTGCTTTGCTGACTACCGGGTCAATTGTTGTGTTCTTCGTATATCATATATAGTACATAGTACGGGAGAGAGGAAAAATTGAAAGGAAGCCCCATTTGTGTATCGTCTTTTGTGTTTGGCGAATGCCGACCCTGCGTCTATCTATAGACCTATATTTATTGACGGTTTTCCAACGTATTTTCTCTCTGCATGCAGTCTGACAGAAGAGAGACAAAATTTCGTTTGGAACGTGCAAAGTATTGCGTGATGTGGTTCGCCATACCGCGTCTCAAAATAGTGATTGCCTTCGCTCAACAAACTTTACTCTACACCGAAATTACTAAAAGGGTATTGTATTCAGAAAAAAGTCAGTGCTTCCATTCCACTTGTCCAACCACTTGATGCGCTGCTATCTTGTCACATAAATTGTGCTCCCCTTTTCAAACGAAACATTTCAGGTTACCTTCGCGTCCACTCTAGACAACCCCAAACTACGCAGCTATTCATCATTTTCTAATTCATTTTTTTTTGTGGAGTGTTCATTTTCTCTCCGAAATTAAATGTTTGAGAGTGGGCTGCTGGTACATTTTGTAAAACGTTGAGGACGTGGCTACACTAAATAATAGTAAACTAGATTAAAAGTATAAGGCTGTCATTATGTTTAGAGCTGCCATCCAATTTCCGCCCTTTACCTATAAATATGTACCTATTTATTCCTGTTGTCTGTGTGACACGTATTGCAGAGTATTTCGCTGGACGCGAAATCAAGTTAGAGCGAGTTGAGCAACATGCCGCCATTTAGCAGACCCACACACTTACTCCCTTTACAGCCACTTGCTTTTCTCCCTTTTCGGTTTGACTCGGACAACTAGCTTTCTTCCTTCCACAATAATGTGCGAGAGATCTATATTATTCAATACACAATGGACACCACTTTCTTCAAAACGAAATTGCGAAGTGGCTCATAGAAGTGGGGAAATAAAAAAGTGTTCAAAATGAATACACGATGATCGTAAGGGCACCACCACTATTATGTACTGCAGCACCAGTAAACCGAAATGAAAAAGAGAAGGACGAAGAAAAGCTCCATATATAAACATATATACGCATTGGGAAAAAAGTGAACGTTGTTTTGCGATCACATAAAGATAAGAAGGAGTAGTCGTCGGAGCTAGGTAAGAGAAAGAGAAACGGAAGACGAAAATGGTATTTTCCATCTATTTTTGTGGTCTCCTCTTCTCTGTTGACTTGGCTTTAAGCCCTTGTTCACCAACACAGGGTCCATACATCCATTTCGTCCATCTCTTGACAAAGTAATGTGCATGTAAGACATTGCCAAGCATCCTGCTCCTGGCCATCCATGCCTCTGCTCCCTTAACTTATAGACATGCTCTCAGGAGGAAGACGACAGGGCCTTTCTTTATAGTCACTCCAAGACCAGAAGAAAAAACTGCGAAGCACACACGACAAGAGAGAAAGTATGGAAACGGGTTTTTTTTTCCAAACCAATTCTTCGTCGTCGTCTTTTTTTGTTGGATTCCAGAGAATATACGCGTATAACTCAAAAGGCGGTAGTAAATAATGGACAACACAAGCACGCCCGTAGCACGCTTCTTTCTGGCTTTCTCGACGAGTAAGCCACACACAAGCTTTGTATACATATTTGCAACATAGACATCAGTCGTTGCATTTATTTTTACATGCCTAACGCGCAGGCCTTATTTAATGTATTTATACAATATATATGCTTTCTCTAATAAGTATAGAAACTTGCTATGGAATCTCATCACCAGCATCATCACTTATAATAAAATAAGGTTTTCTGTGTGTCCGTATTTTTACCGTTTAATTTATAACAAATCGTTTAAAATTGCCAAAACTCTCTTCGCACGGCAGTACTATACCATTTGCATTTGATCAGCCATGAAGCATTTTCAAGACACCGGGTAAACACTTTATTTGATTTACAGTATTCAGCTAGGGTTACTACGAATCGGTAAGGTCGTAAAACGTTGACTTTAAATAATAATTAAAATAATATAACATGCACGCGAATTTTTAAAAACAACTACAACTTTTGACCATTTTAGGCACACAGTGCGTGCCCAGGGCCCCCAGCTAGTGTTAATATAAGAGTACCTTATATATAGGTATTATCAAGCCAATATGTATAAATCAATATTTAATCCATAGCCATGCTCCGAGTATTAGCATGTCAGTGTGGTGATATGGAAGACTGCTTTAGAAAACACACTCCCTCCACACGCTTTACTCTTTCTCGCTCACGCTGGAGGAGTAGTGCATGTGTGAAAGTTCGGGTATTCGGTGTGTATCACAAACACAAAAGAAACATAAAATAATCAAAAGGCAGTCGCACTTTTCCTTTCTTATTAGGAGACTGAATGCTTCACGTAGTGGAACCGAAAGGATACTTATAATACAAGAACACACGATAAGTCTGTACTTTATCCGTTCGTTCGTCCACACAATAAATTACAGATCGACTTAATTTTCGGTCGTAATATGCCGAGTGATATGTCATTGGAAAAGCTAGTTATTCATGGACTTATATGATGAGAGTTTGTATTTTCAAACATTGCAGGTTCGAGAATGAGCTCGAAAAGTATTTTCACACTTATACCTTCGTAACTCTAAAACGCGTTGAACTTTCTCATATCTGATTTCACAAATTTAACACTCTTTGACTTCAAAGCCTGTAGTCTCCTCGTTAAACTATGTTTGCCAAATGCATTTTCATCTATAGATGCACATGCACACAGAGATGTCAAGCATTATGAGCACTGTAGAAATAGGAAAAGTCGATACTATTCAATAACTTTGCAAAAAATTATCCCTCTATCAGGCCATTTAAAATTTGCAATTCAAAAGTTTGAACTAATCTCAGACCAGTACATCATTTTCTTTCCAAGAGAACTTCACATTTTCACAGGCTCAATCCTGAAAAACTAATTGTCATAGCCACCAACGAACGACTCCAAACTATCTCTGTCTCATTATATCACACCCTCATTCAATATTCTCTTCATTTTTTCTAAAAAAAAACAGGAAAACCAAGCGAACAATGAATGTGACACGGAGAATGTGAATCGTCAAAAGTATCACTTCGCACGTTGCCCTGCTGAATTTATATGGAAAAAATGAAGCCAACCTGAAATACGAAGACAAACACGAGGACTCTTCTCTGGACTTTTGAAATGGGTTTCTCTTGAGTCGTAGTAGAAAAAGATGTTCTGGAAGAGAGGGGAAACCGTATATTTAAAAAAAACGTGAGCTACTATGTAGTACCACATGAACCAAACTGAATAGTGTGTGTGCAACAAAACGTCTTGGAAAATAGCATCTCACTCATTCCCTATCTCTTCCTTTTCTTTGAATATTATACGAGCATAATAACATTTTCCCTTGTCGAGTAGTGTGTGTCCGTCTTATATTATGTTTGTGTGCTGTGCTCAGCGTTTCCAAAACGCTCCAGAGTTCCATGATGTGTGATGCATTACTTCCAGGCAGCGTTCCAAACTAGGAAAAAAAAACCTGCTGGAGAGCCACACACACGAGAGAGTATCTCTGGAAAGCCAGATGAAAAGGAATGAATCCAGCAGTGGCTGTTTAAGTATTGTAGGAGCAGCAGAAGGAGAATCATCATCGTCAGCAGCTTTACACTTACTTTACACATACATCTCTCAGCCAATTTCGAGAGCAGCCACGGCACAACGAGACACACTTTTTTTAACAACAAACCGTACATATTTTTATCTCTTTCTCCCCATATCCTCTGTTTTCATTTTGGTGTGTGTGCAAAAACTACTCCAAATTCGACATCATATCATCAGAGAGAGAAAATCTTCAAGTCAAAAAAAACAGTCAAGATCATCGTCGTCGTCTTTGTAGAGCAACATTATTGCATAAAATATATATATCTTGTTTCTCTCCGTGGTTTTTCCGCGTCTTTTTTCTCTCTCTCTCTCTCTCTCTTCTCTCCGTTGAATACATTCCGTTTTTGTTTATTTATCAGTTTTCTCCACTCCAGTTGTAGTTCTCCGTGTAGAATAAAAAGCATCGTGTATTTGTACAGGGTTTTGTGTTCTGAGAGAGTTTTCCACATGACTCCAGCTCTCTGCTCCAGGACAACAAGGAGAGGAGGAAAAATAATAATAAATTATGACGACATGTGATTTTTCTTTCCTTTCTCACACTCCGCCTCAACTTTGCTCCGGTTGTTTTGCTTGAACTTTGGTGGGATTTGTGTAATTCGCGAGTGACAATTGTTACTTACAAAATACGGGTGAGTATGACTCGCTGGAACTGAGGAGTGTGTGGAAATAATACTGAGGTGCTGGATTCTCTCTACTTGTCAAAGTTCAAGTTCAAAACAAGTTGGCTCAAAAGACACCAGGTAAAACAGTACGACAACATTCCGATTTGTATCGAAAACGCGTAGTTCGAAACAGCTTGAGAATTCCTCTCGTTCCACTCTGTCTCCTCGGTGAAATGACAATCGATATTTTTCTGTACACACACTTGCAATTTTGAATTGATTTTCTCATTTCGGTGAGAGTTGTGTTTTCGAGTTGTCTTCCTCGTGTGGAGGAAGGCTAAAATTACGAAGGCGCAAAGCAGACTGGTTCGCAGTTGTTGACAGTTGTTTGGAACACGCTGGACAGTTGGGCTGAAGGGAAGTCGTCATCAGTAAAGCTGTCTCAGTTGAAACTGTATTGTGTCGCGGTTGTGTGGGTGGTCCGTTATTATACAATATTCCAAATTGATGTGAGGACCATCACGCCAACTTAATTGAGTTGTGTCATCCATCAAAGATGAAGTAGAAAGCGCCCACACACACGGACAGCAAATTCGCAAGTAAAGCACGGGGGAAGGAGGCATTAGCTGTAAAAGTCGAGTGACCAGTACAAAAGCAAGAGTCGATAAGGCAACGAAGGATAATTTCAGCTTGGACGGATATTGATTTCAAGCGTAAGTTTTCATTTTCTTTGTAAACCTACTAGAAGATTATTTGCCCGTAGGTGCTGCGACGTTAGGGAGTTGTAATCACCTTCGAGGAAGTCATCTTGGCATACATTTTACAGTCATTATTTCGTTGTTTACGTGTGCGTGAGATTGGTTTGAGCAATTTTCCACTTTTACAGCTGTAATCAGCTAGCTCAATTTACTCGGAGAGTGAGAGGAAGTGATTTGATAGGTTTATGGCATGGCATGATACGATGTACTCTGCTGGCGAGATGAATCAATCAGTGTGTTGGCAGAGAGTTGAGAAAGGGATAAGCGCACCAAACATGGTTTCCATACAATAATAATATATCGTTTACGTTTCACGCGTATCATATTCCAATTAAGGATTATCCTCGCCATTTCGTCTAAACGGGCTATCTGCGGGTTGATAGTGGAGTGGAGTGCACACAGATGGGATGCGTTAGCTCTGCCATAAATCTGGGGTACAATGCTAGCTTATGTTGAGGGATTATCTTGAAAGGTTTGTGGAAGTTAAGTTCTTTCTGCAAGGAATGCGTTGGATATAAAGACCTTCATTGGCTCTCACACAAAATAAACGCGGAGTAATTCGCAAGAGGCACCCAGAGACAGAGAAGTTCACGGTTGCTGACGACGATGGCTGACTGCGTTGTCTGAGAATTAGCAATTTAATATACAATCTCCATAATTAAAGCTAAGCTCATCTTGATCGTCATTGCAATTACGCAGTCATCCGCTGAACAGGATGGCCATTATTTGCGCAGCGTTAAAAACATCTTGTTTTGATTGGTCTACGGTCTTCAATAATATTTTGATTTGAGAACATGTTTTCGATGCATTCTGCATTTTACTTTCCGTTCTTATCATGTGGATTGTGTAGGCGTGTGGAGTAAAATCTCAGTTGGCATGTGAAACTGCAAATTTTTGCTCCCACTACATATGTCCAGGGGAGTTACCTTCCAAGAATGTTGGCGATTCTGAAAAGTATATTATGTTTCTCACTAATGCTCATATGTATTACATTATGTGTGATACTATTCGTCTACATAATGGAATACAAGAGCAAACACACTTTTCTTTAATTAGATTTTAATTTAACCCTGTAAATAGTTTCATGATATATCGTAAGTTCGAGACAGGCAAGACGACTTGAGTTGAGCACGTTGCGAAGCATCAATCGCTGGAAAAATATATAATATGGCACATGCACACACAAGTTGAGTAATATATTTGCCAACGTTGGCTGACCTTCAGCCTTGTTTCGTTCTTCATTTTTGCATATTTAAACTAAACCTTCAGCACGTTCTTAGCTCGTCTTACAGAGAAAACTTGCTGGCCTGAAGTTGTTGTCAGTTTTATTATTTCGTTTATATACCCCGTATTAATAATATGCGTTCGCTCGTTGTTGTACGTAATACAGTTTTATGAAGGAGCAATTATGCATTATCATCAACGCTTGACTATATGTCTCAGCTCATATCGCTTCTTTTCGTCTTTTTTCATCCATTCTCCATGCAGGGCGAAAAGTATCGTGATATCTCGTACTACATTATCTTGTTGAATAAAATTTGCAAGTTTGTTCAAACAAGCCATTCCAGCTTTAATGTACTCGTTCTCGTGAGAATTTTGCCTTCAGTTGAATGCCCAAGAGGCATACCAGAGGAGTGAAGAACACACGCACGGACACGGAGTTTTATTACTTTTGTTTTCTTGAAGTGTGCAAACTCGTATAATGTCACTATTTTTTGGTCAGTTTCCCCATCATCGCCATCCTGTCTTATAACTTGTTGATGTTTGCGTGAGGATTGTTGGTGTGTCGTCGTCGTGGGATTTAATTTGTGTAAAACTTTTTTTTTCACCTCCACCTATTCGTCTTGCATGTAGCCGATTGTGTTTGTTTTGTGTGTTTTATGTGTGTGTTCAAGTGTGAGAAAGGGAAAGGAATGATGCTTTGTGTCTCTGTGTGGGTGTCAGTCAAGCCTTTTCGGGGAATTGTCCTCCAAAGTGGAGACCGTTGTTGTAGACATTGTCATTCATCGGAGCACTCCCGTCGGCAGGCCTGATTAAGTTGCATACATACATTATACATTTGTAGGAGCATGTATCTTTGCATGTGTACAAGGAATCTCGTTCAAAGATTCGATTAAACTAAAAATACAGGACTAAATAAATTTCCTGTGCACCAGTGAAAGTTACATGCCGCGACAGAGTAATGTTTGTTTCTTGCACATACGCTCAATGTAGAAGGGAGTGGGTTTTTGGTCCTTGCACATTGTACGTCGCTAGTAGCAAAGAGATCTCTTTGGATCTTACCAAATTTCATTCCTAACGTTGGTTTTGGCAATATACTTTTACTTTAAGGCGGCTTATGCACATCTACTATACGGATGTTGATGTTAAGGCTTTGCTGTCTTCTACCAAGATTTATTTCACTCTGCTCTGGTTTATTTTGGAGCGTTTATTTTGTGTATCTTTTATATATATAGAACCTGCGTACAGGAGATACCAATGTTTTCCTATTTCGGCACAGGGCAGCGACTCTCTGAGCGCGGCCACCTGTAATATTATTCTTTCCCTCGTAATGACTCCCATGACGCTTTCTCTTCCAGATGGTGATACTATTTCGGGCGGATGAGGATAACCCCGTTGCATTAGCTGCGTGTTACGGAAAGCCATTGTCTTGGGACAATAGGCTGCCGGAACGACATATTATTAACGTTCGTGATCAACAGCAAGATAGGCGACGACAGCTTTCAGCAGTTCTGCAAGTAATCAATCAACGCGAGGATTCATCATTATGGCCACACTTTCCAGTGGAGACTTCCTCTCAGTCTGGGTATAAGAGACTTCTGTGCTACAGACAGGAATTCTCCATGAATTAAAATCATCGTCATCATGAATCAACGCGACACTCTTAATCTCATTTTGGTGCACATTCCATATACGATATTACGTAAATGTAGACAACGCCACACGTTACTGTACGGTGCTATTTACAGCAACGCAACAAATGTCGATATTCCCATGTGATTTCTAGCAGGAAGGAAAACTTTGGCTCTTTTGAAACACATACTCGGTGATCCGTGTTCCACACGATAACTCATTTGATAGTATTAATATACAATTACGACGAGGTAACATTACGACAGCGGAAGTAGTAGACGTAGGAAAGGCGCCACATGTGGGGCAAACGGTTTTACGATGTTTACCAATTGTCAAAAAGTTCAAAAGCAAGCCAACTGTTGCAACGCGAGTAACAGTGGTTTAGGGGAGGTCGGCGCTAGCATGGCGTCGTCCGGTCGACGGGCAACCATTGGAGGAGGCCCTAGTCATGAACAAAGACTGTTGCAACAGCAATTTAGAAATTCCAAGGAACAGTCCATCCCCAACCCTCCAGCCACCTTAGGCAGCACCACCCCACCAAAAGCACGCTGTGCTTCTAATTGCATCAGTAGTAGTGGTTCCACGAGTTCTGAGACGAATACTCTCAGAAATAGCACAGGAGACAGCGGCCCCGTCATCGTGTCTGTAGCCACCACGTCGACATTGTCTGGTGTCGCTGGGAAGGGGAGTACAGGGGATGCATTCATTGCAAACACTAGCAATTCCCAGGAAGCTGACACAAGACAAGACGAGGTGAGGCTACCCTCTGCCACCTCCAGCACGTTGTGTTTTGCACTTCCCTCATCGTCGTCGTCGATGAGTAGTCCTCCCGGGGCTGGGAGAGGGTTGTCGAAATCTCCGCAGCCAAAGCAGAGGACTCCGCCAATTGCGATGTGCCGTGGTGCGTCAGAATTCTCACGACGACCAATTTACCCCAACTTCCCGTTCTCTCCCTTCACTTCACCTGGAACGTCTCCGTATCTTGGGAGACGGCGACAGATTCGGGAGTCGCAGCGAGTGAGTGTGGAACAGGTTGGAGATACGATCCAGTTGAACCAGTACAAACTGATGCATCCCATTGGTCAGGGCTCGTATGGGATTGTGAAACTGGCGTACAACGAGGAGGATGATCAATACTATGTACGTAATAATTGAGTACTTTCTCTTCTCCTCAACCATCCACAGTTATTACAAAGATTACCTATGGATTTTGTATGAGCTCACACTCTTGTATTATTATTATATGTCTGCCATGTATTGTGATATATGCGCCAGGACGATCTAAGGATCATGTTGTGCAGTCTTGTACATTTCTTATTGTCGAAGAGAAAGTGAGCGCATTTCTCTTTTCATTATTAGGCGATGAAAATTCTCTCAAAACGAAAGCTCCTTCAAAAAGCCGGGGTTTTTGGCCGGATAGCTCCCAACCGCAAGGCTAGCGGAAAGGCTGCAGTGGAAAGTCCGCTGACGCGGGTGTACCGTGAAGTAGCAATACTCAAGAAGCTAGACCATCCGAACGTTGTGAAACTTGTTGAAGTGCTTGATGATCCCACGGAAGATAATCTTTATTTAGGTAGGAAAACAACAGCTTAATTTTCCTCCCATGAATAGATAACGCGAGTGTTGTCTTCTTCCCACGTATTGACACATTTTTTTGTATGCTCTCCCGAAATGAGGGAGGAGAAGGATGCTATTAAGAGTAGGTATTATATTATGTTTATGCTCGACACTTATTGGATTGTGTATGTGTGTGGATCGCACCAGGTAAATTTTGCGCATCAAAAAAGTAATCTAGAACGTGTATCTACTTTTCCTCTCCCTTAATAAGTGAGAGTTAGGCTGTCATATATAGTGCTACAAACCATTTCGAATAATATTCTTGCACGATTTTGAGCTCTGGCAAAGGAGGACTAACTCATGTTCCACTTGTGGCCGTTGATTTTAATGAGTCCTATAAAAATTGAATGTACAGAGGCTTTGACCAATCCGAAGGGGAGTTATAGTGGGAAGATGGCTGATATCTGGCAGTTAGGCGTCACTCTGTTCACTCTCATTTACGGACAAATTCCATTTAACGACGGCAACATTCTCAAGCTTTACGACAAGATCCAGCATGATGAGCTCCAGTTTCCTTCAACCCCCGAAGCATCACCCTTGCTCAAGGAAATGCTCTCAAGTATGTTTCAGAAGGATCCTCAGAAGCGGATCACTCTTCCTGAAATAAAGGTAATGCTTGTGCATTATAAAACGGGCAATAAAAACGCGCACTCGCGTACCGGAACTGGGAACCGCTTTTCTCGTCATCCGCATGCTCGAAATCTGCTCACTACGAGTTACACTGTACAAAGCGTAACGAAGCCAAATAACAATTAGGAGAGAGATGAAAGTAATATCGTACGTGGAATCTGAAAAATGGAAGTTTGTAACCATGAAATTGACTCAATGCTTTCTGTTACGTGTTGTTCTTGAAAGATGAGGGAGAACGGGCAGATGCGATGGTCGTTTAATTGACCGAACCTTAAAGAGTCGAGTTTCCTCAAATTAAATGCGCCTTGTTGTGTTGCATTTATAACTCCGTGTGTATTTATCAAGTTGGATCCTTTGGTTTGTAGGTTCACGACTGGGTCACGAAACACTCTGAATTTCCCCTCCCTACTGAAGAAGAGAACTGTTTGGCATATGTCGAAGTGACAGATGACGACATTTTGAACTGTGTTCGGTCTATTCCCAAGCTGGACACATTGATTCTTGTGAAGACAATGTTGAAGAATCACTCTTTCCAGAATCCTTTCAAACGTGGTGGTAGCAAGGGAAAGAATTGCCTTCAAGCAAATGGCCGTTCCCACTCCGCCCCCAGCTCGTACAACTCGTTTTTTGAAGGGTAAGCGTCTCTGCCACATTTACTGCCTTGGTGAATTGTTTGAGTTTGATTTTTATTGGAAACACTAAATTCCATAGTCTCCCTCCGTTTAACGCACTTTCTCTCCGTTTTTTGTTAATTTCAGTAAAGTCATGTCTTTGGACTCAGATCTTCCAATGGTATGCGAATCAGCCAAAGAGACGATGTCTCCAAGGGGAAGCTTCATTTGTAAAGATCCTGCTGGGAAAAATAGTTACCTTAAAAACTGACGATATCTCCCATACCTGAAATACTCAAATCAGCCACTGCAATTCTAATTTTTGTTAGATTTTAGAGCGCACACACACAGACTTGTAGTAGTCATTTACACTGTGAAAGGTTTATACATAATTCCCACAATTCGAAAGCTTTAGATGATAGCTATTAATTTTTAAGAGTCGTCAAGTGTGACTTTTACGTAACAATTTCTATTACGATTGTACCATATCAGTTCGACGGTGACGTGCGACCGGTTAAAAATGTAGATGGTAATGGTACAGCGACGTTCGCAAAAAAAAAATTGAGATTCTATTTTCCGATGTCAGAATCTTGAATCTTACAAAAAACTGAACTAAACATTACTGTGTCTTGTAACTAACAAAACCAAATCAAATCTTCAGTCAGGATAACTGAAGTAATTTTTATCTATCTCGATGTATGTTTTAGTCTTAGCTGTCGTGTTGGAGGGTAAAATGCTCCTTGGTACATTTTAGCTAACCTTAAAGACACAAGGAATTTACACTGGTATTTCTCTTGTGTCACTCGCGCAATACTTGATCGCGACTCCGAAACATTTAGTTTAGTGTACGTAAATGGTTTTCATCTTTTTAAACAACCATTATCAAATTACATTGCCAAATCACTTTTAGTCAATGTTATGAACATGAAAAAAGTCATTTTAAAAGCGTTATTGCCTTTGAATGTAATCTAGAAGTAGATATTAGCAAATACGCGAATCGATTCGCCGTATTACCGAGTAGAATTGGAGTAGTCTCGAAGTGGAGGGGTAAGCGCGAATCTCGAGAACGAAAAATTATGCACGTACATAATATAGGTACATATTTAATCGCAAGATTATGAATTTGTAATGTAATACCTTGTTACAATGCATACAAACAAAAATATCATTTGATTTCCAGTTGAAGTCAGAACATTATAGGTTGATGGAGTGGATTCAGGTTTTTAACTTTGATGTGGGTTTTTTTTTCTCTTGTCGCGTAGATTTTTTCAAGTTCTATATTTATTGAATTATTTGTGTACTCATTGTCGTAGATCTGATCATTGGATAAAGCACGCGATTTTTAACTTATCTCGAGTCTTGCACATAATTTTTTAGGACGCTAGAATTATAGGCAAGATAATTTTAATACTAGACGAAAAATGACACTACCGCACGAAACTTCTATTTTGGAAAGTGGATGGTAAATTTAAGTGATTGGATTACTGCTCTTGTGGAGTATGTAAGCGTGAAAACCTCTTCACCTAGCAATAATCCTGACTTCAAATACTCTGATATTTTGTGGTCAACTCTGTATTACGATAGCGATACCTCATAACTCGGATTTTTCATTGTACAATCAAGAAGAATGACGTTATCATGTTCTGGTACGTGTACAATTCTTGAGAATCTGTGTATGTTACCAGGAGACCCTCTATTGGAGGAACGCGTGCGTAGCTTTTAACTACATGTATCATCTATGAATTGAAAGGTGCCGAATTGTGAGGAGCAGTTTGTCTCCTTTCGTCATTATTGTAAGTGTACTATGAGTAAAAATAAATGAAAACGTTTTAGCATTCAAATGCTACGAGGACTTGTTGCGTACGATTCAAAGTTCAAATTCTTCCGTGTCTGTTTTTGTATTCGAAGGGTAAAACCTTTATTGATGGGCTAATAGATTAAACTCGCACTTCATGACGTTAACTTTTTTTTCTCTTATCACGACCATGCATAATATATAATATTATACGGAAATTCTTGCGCATCATTGGACAACGTCAGTAATCAAAGAGACAAAGTTCGACCATTACTACTATGAATAATTGTAAAGGCAAATGGCGCGCTGAAGCGATCTCCAGAACAAAACTTGGAAATGGTGTCCACTACAGAAGTAACGGCTAATAATGGAATTTCGTATCAAATAAAAACAGATATACTCTTCCAACGACGGGCTATAATCACGGGTAAATATATGTCTATTTTACGTTTTGTTAGAAGTGAACGGTTTGGTGCGTTAAAGGAGTTTGGACTTTG
>JAHZMW010003393.1:0-12135 GCA_027743745.1 Alloscopus bannaensis | reverse complement strand
GTCATAGACCGTAAAGGGTACACTAATAACAACCCTTTTTCTTCAACGTTGCCACAATAAATTTGATGAGACATTCCATATCACCCTCTAGATTCTTCCATATATTATAATCTCTTTGGGTTATATTGCCAACCATAGTTGTTGCGTGCCATAAGCAAATAAAATGTTGTTGCAATATAACTATCGTGACAAATGAGAGATCGATGATATTTAACTGGAATGCATAAATTAGCAGTGATGACAAATGCTGAATATCACTCACGATTAGTGTTCTGAGGCGCACACTGTGGTAGTGGTAGCCCTCTCCGCACTATATTGAAACAAGAGCAAACAACTAAATTCTAGCAACGAATCATCGGACGACAGATACATACTGATACTGATACACTACAATTTCAATTCAAGTTCTTATTAAACACCATACAATTTATAACCATGATGCTTACCAACTCCTCAAACCGCAAATAGGTATGTAAATGACAAATTCCAATCGCGTTAAAACAGTGACTCCCAACAAAAATCAAATTCGAAAACGAACATGAAACCAAAAAGTGCATAAATGTATGAAAAACGAGATGCGACTGCACTGGTCAAATTGCTTTTAGCATGCACAAATGCAACTAAATAATTTTTCTGTTCAAGCATTGGCACATGAAAATATAGTTAAGTAGCTTAGATTTCAGATACATGTCAATAAATGCTAGCACGAATAAAATTGTCGATTTACCGTTGCATCATGCATGCAACTTGCATGCAACGGTAAATTCAACATTTTTTTTAAAAATGAGAAAATGAACTCCAGCATCATGCCTGAAATTATATAGAATGTCCAATGCAACTACGCAATGTACGCAAGGTTCTATCCGAGCGTTCCCTTTAGAGAAAATCCATAAGATAAGGTAATACTAACGAGGGGTTCTAATCAATGATTTTAGCGTCACTAGGTCCCTTTCACATTTGAGCAAAAAATGTCGCTGAAAATTGGAGAAAGTTCTCGTAATCGAGGCGAGTTTCCTTTCTAACAAATCGTTTAGAAGTGTAACAGTAAATGTCTGAAAACGTATTTCACCATTAAAATTCGCTTTGAATGTTGGACTAGTAGATACATTAAACAATCCTTCATCTCTGATCGCTTTAGCTTTCACGATGATGTCACTGCGATACGTTACGATCGATGATATAATGCAGTGATTTAAAGACAATTTTACATCCTGAACATTACTCCGGGGTTGAGATTTAAATGAAATTCCATTTTACTACTACTGACTACTACTATACTTGCCCGAATAGCAGCATACTCTCTGAATACCTCAATCAAGGGTACCATCCTAAATCCTAGATTGGATCTAGTAGATTCTAACAGCTCCCTGAGCTCCCATTGTTCAAATCTCGAACTATCAAAACGATTGCCCACGCTTTGGTTACGGAAATGATTGTTAAAAGAGTTAAATACAAATCTTAGCCATTGTTTTCTTAACGCGTACGAACCTTTCAAAACAGTCATTCATTAGTGATTAATTCATGCACCACAAATTTGAAGGTACTTTCAGTACTCACACACACTAATGCACAACATCTGTATAAATGCGGTGGTTTTCAAACATTGACACTTCAGAATCTCGACAGCCGGAAAACAAAAGTACGAAGCAATTCTGTGTTGGTAACCTTCCCAAAGGCTTTTTATTAAGTTAACCGTAATTTTTACTTAAACCCATGCAAAGCAATAAGCACATCTAAATTGTCATAGTCAGGTAGTCATTTAGGGTGAGTGTGCGTAAACTGATGAAATTTCATTCGATAAAAATTGACGTGTATGCGCCCAAAAACTTCCCTTGCTTTATAGATATCCAGAGAATTTCTGGATCTGCTCCAAATGATACATGATTATGATAGCTGATAAAAGAGCAGGTATCCCAGATAAAGACAACCACGTCTAAAATATCCCATCATCCACTTTTAACATTGTTCTATTTTCCACTTACCGCAGCTCCTTTTAAGAGTTGCTCCTTCTCCTTTTTCTTCCGTTCTTTCTCCTCCCGAAGTGCATTTAACTTGGCTCTCTTCCTCTCCAATTCTGCTTTCCGGTCACGATCGGCCATCTTTGTTTTGTTAAGTGAAATTCCGGATTCTTACCACTTATCTTTCACCTCACTCCAACCAATAATTTATTATCAACACCACAAATCTAAAATCTACAAATTAAAAAGATCGTTTACTTCGATCCATCATCGTGTATTTTACCTGCACTGCGAATATTAGTCGGTGTTGTATACGTGAGACAACATAATACACATATACTGCAATGAGTAATCAAACGAGTGAGTGAACTTGACTGTCTAAAAACTTCGACACAAAAACCGATGTAAAGCCGATCCCTCAGATGTATTTTTTATGCACATGCTCTGCTGTCATCAAAATACGCAAAGATGTGTTGGTGAAATTCCAGTTTTAGTCGCCAGATGATGCCTCCGCCTTCATCTTTGTCTACTAAATCTCGAAGAAAGGTTTACAGAGAAGAAGCTTTAATGCTATTACTTTGGTTAGAGAGTAATTTATGACAGTGAACATTTTGAAATGAAATGAAATGTAGTCCTCATGTTGTCGAATGTATGAAATTGATTTTGTCGCGTGGAAGAAAGATTTTATTTAAAAATAATGCAAACAATCGTGATACAAAGCAAGTCTCTGCAAAGATGAATAAATAACAGAAATTGTATAAATAAACTAATATAAATTAGCACGGATTCTGGAAAGATTGAGATGTATGTGATCACTGAGAGAAAACATTATTGGATTATTGCAAGAGATACTCAAAGTTTCGCGTGATTCTGAAACAGTTGCTCATTTAATCGATGCCAGACAAATCGAGTTGTCTTTAGTCATGTTGAATGGTAGATAGAATCCAGCGGACGAATACTGCGACGCGTGTGTATACCTGAAATTTGAAATGTTGATAGTTATAATAAGTTATAAACACTCATTTTCAAGGGCATGTAGTAAGTTTGGATTGTGTTTCAGCAGAGATTGAAACAAAAAATCTCTTACCCCATAGTAGTCAGGCCTGGCGCATCCCTAAAAAATTAAAATGTTTCCAAAGTTAGACCGAGACTATGAATGTGACAGTAACAAGCAAATTTCCAAACTTTACAGTTACAAAGTTTACAAACTTACATATCCCCAGGAAGTAATTCCCACAAGTACATTATGTTCAGTTACAAGTGGGCCACCGGAATCACCCTAAAAAACCAGCGAACCATCAGTGATAGAGGCAAATCATCATCAGATTGACACCAAACGTGAAGGTTTGTTAATATCAACGTGAAATTTGCCATGATACCTGACAAGAATCCTTTCCACCTTCCTTCAAGCCTGCACATATCATGTTTCTCGTAATATCATCATCCCCGTAGCTGACCCTGCACTCTTCCTGGCTCACGAGTGGAACATCAACCACCCTGAGGACGCTTGATGTGGAACCACCTTCCGAAGTTGTGCCTACAAAGGTTTTACAAATGACTATCTTTCTACAACAGACCCAAACCATTTATCCCTTGCCATTAATTAATAATATACTTTTGGGAACCTACCCCAACCCGTGGCAAAGCACGTGGTTCCGGGCTCAAATTTCTGATCTTGTTGGGGAAGCGAAACTTCAGACACACATACATTTGACAGGTCGATATCCTTAGTGAGCTACATTAGAGGTTCCTTCGTTAGGCACATTTGCACACAAAAAAAGTATATATTTTAAATTGCCTTACTCTCAAAATGGCAACGTCGCCATCAACCTCTCTGGCATTGTAGTCTGGGAAAACGGTAACGTTTGCCACGGATAGTCGCACACCTTCTTTTCCAGCAGAATCCAGTTTATGAGTACCCACAATGATGGATAAGCTGCTCGCAGATCTGCCACTGGCACAATGAGCTATAGGAACAAAAAATATATCCGGAGGTTGTAGTATGGAGGTCGCACTTTTTGTAATAATAAAAAGGAGTGAAGGGCCAACTAACCCGCAGTAATAACATGGTTGGCATTGATAACGCTGCCTCCACAAAAGTGCGAATAAGAACCAGTCATGATGGACTTTCGTTGTATGGAGACTTGGTGGGGATAACTGCTGCAGTTTTTAACCTGCTCTCCACCCACAATTTTTCCGGCATATTTCCCTTTAAACTGCGGCAGTTCCATTAACCGTTCCGGAAATAACGGTAGGGTTCCATAAGCGCAAGCTGTGTCACCGGAGATGTATATAAATTAAGTTTCAGAATTTCAAGCGTGGCCTAAAAATTACGGACATTTTCAGTAGATTATATGTGCTGGTTGACTCACCTAATAACTGAGTAAAAACGGTCACGTATAAAATTCTCATTTTGGCTGCGTGGGACTTGTATTGGGCACGTGAAGAATGTAGGAGTTCCAAAGTTAAAATGTGGAAATGCAACTCAACGGTTTCTATTTTTTAAAATAAGAAGAGTACAATCATCCAAGACTTTGCCTAAGGGTGTACCAAAATGCACTGCAGAGCATCGGGTCAATGCCCATTAAGGGGTGTGAGTGAAGGCTTACTTTAGGCTTGGATTTGTACCTCATTCATGGAATATGAAAAGGGGCTGAGAAATTTTTAAAACTTCAATCAAATAGGCATTGTTTAACAGCTAAAAATAAAACATGAGAAACCCAGACAAGAAACTTTATGTTGAAGCTGTTCTGTAGTCCCTTAACACGGTATTTTGCTTTTCCTAATTCTAAACAATGCTCTCATTGAATGACATGCCAGAAGCTTTGTAAACTTGTAGCTGGGTACTTGGGCCAATTGCCGGTGAAGTGAATTGTGATGCTATTGCACACAAAAACTGGCGATTACTGGATTGTCTGAACATGGTGGTTGATTGAGCGTATGTATGTATGTACGACTTCATTGTGTTTTTGGTGAGCAGGAAACTTTTGAAGTTGTTGTGATTTGAAAAAATGTTGAAGACATTACGATTTTTGATGTGGCCATCATGGAGCGGTCCTCGTTTTTTATAGTAATGTCACACATAGTGTGTACCAAAATAGCAGCATAAATAGTTTAAAACTTTATTCTCTGTGAAACTGTACACTTTTACACAGCTAGTATCTCGTTCACAATTCTTTTGTCTACAGCTCACCGATGTAAATTGTCTGCGCTCTCTCAGACTCGCAATAAGAATAACTGACTACTACGCTTTCTCTAATACATGGCTACAGTTAGAGGTGTATATAAGATGTTACCAGTGTATATTGCAAATGATTTCAATATCAACAATAACAGTAAGATTTCAATGATAATCATAATAAGAATAATCAACTCTAGTAAATCTCTCCTCGTCAAAATCCCATCGTCAGACAGCACACATAAATAGTTATTATGCACATCGTTTTTAGGCTTTCAAAAAGATTCGATTTCGTCCACATTGTGTTGTGTGTTCAATACAACTCAATCATATAATAATCAAGACTGCTTAAAACATTACAGATGTACACACATTGTTTAAAGTATCCAATATAATAGTATTGTACATGGCTATAAAATCTTAGATTACAAATATTCAAAAATCTGTAAGGTTCCTGATTTGATTTGCATATCAAGTTATCATTTGATGAAGACCACTATGTAGTTTAAAGGAAACTAGTAACCCCAACATGGGCCATTTACACATGTATGCCTGAGGTCAGTGTTGTCTATGTATCCAGCTACGCACTATTCATTTCATATTCATATCTTTACAATAATATAGTTCTATTTCATAATATTTATATGTACAAGACTTGGAATTTTTATCGCATGTCAAAATAAAGCATACAAGAACTCTGGACTACATTATAGTGTTTCTGTCGTACAATTCTTTCTTAGCATTGTTATCGTTTAAACATCTTGCACAAGTGTACCACTAACATCACGATTCACTGCTCAGCTTCTTTTCACTAAAACTCTTTTCTCGTATCATACCACACGCAATGTACAGTAGATTTACATAACACATATAACAATCTGAAAACAATGGCTGATTTTTGTCTCGTATGTTAAAGTACAAACATATGAAGACGTTTTTGTAAATGAACCGTTATATTTGTATTCTGCATCCGCTATACTGCCATTTTTGGGGTTGTAGTGACACTTTTTTATGAATAATTGCTAATAATATTTTCATTTCGCTAAGCTTACATCACTAAAACATTTTTACACAGTATTATGATAGAGTAAATGTCTCTCGCATCTCATGAACGTTTCTATTATTATTGTAAATAGGATTTTTCTAAAAAAAAACTGTAAGTTTAATTATTTATCTTTCAGAAGACTTGTATAATGTTTGACCGTTGAATGTAAATGCTGTGTATGTAACCGTATTTCTAGGTAGTAATATATTATGTAACAAATGAAGACTTTGTAGCAGTTTTCTGTACATTGACAACGGTATATAATAATATGTATCTATCGGTCAGTTATAGCTTACTCATGTTCTATATAGCTTAGCATCTACCAATAAACTTGTTGTGATAACCATTATCTATGTAAGTACATAGGTAATTATCCTTCTTTAAAAATTATAGTAACAACAGCAGTATACAATACGATACAATAGTAAATAGTTCATTAAGGTGTATTGTATAACTTCATTATATAACAGAGTAGAATGCAGCAGTCATACACAAAAAAATCTCTTTTAACTCACTGGATTCACGCGCGCTTCTTTTTGTCTTGTTTTCTTTCAGTTTCATGATTATTATTTAGTATAGCAATTGATTGCAAACTGTTTGGTAATATATCATTTTTGGAAGAAGAACAGTTTTGATGAAAGCATATTTTTGTTTGTAACTGCATCATTTAAAACTGACTGAACTAAAACATGGCTGCCAAAAAAGGTTCCATTTTTAACATTCTGATTTTTAACTCTCATCTATAGAATTCCCTTCATATAGGTCCAAACCCAGTTGTACAAGAGAATCTTTGGGACAAGAAATATGTGTTTTTTTCTACCAAGTAGCATCTTGGACTTCTTTCTCGTAAAATCTCATCGAGAGTTTGCGATCTTATGTGTGTATGCCCTTTTATAAGGAAACGAGCAATGGCTCTGATTCAAAACAGGTAGCAAAGGTCAATCATCTAGTAGTTAGACTGTTCGGTATTCCAAAGAACTGGATATATCTGTAAATAAAAAAATAACGATTGCTGCAGAGCTGGATCTCGCCGGAAGAAACACGATAAATCGTCGTGCCAAATGCAACAAGAAAGGAAAACGGGAGGGAGCATAAGGAAAAATCGGATAGGGTGAATTACGGATATCAAATGCACTAATTTTTTCCAGCCCTCTAATATGTATATGTGTACCTACTCATTCATCCTCTACAGTGTTAAATGCTATCCTTATCCTGCGTTCAAAAAACCTGCCGATAGAAAAATCTATTGAAGTAGACAGCTAGAAATTATGAAAACTCGCTGATCAGTTTTGTGATAAATGCAAAGCCTAAAGTCCCACTTGATGGCGACGTTGTGAGTAGTACTGTATACGTTATTATGAAAGTAATCTATGAGTGTTCGAATCTATCGTTTTATTCATCACAGCCGACTGCAACACTTCCTAATCTCTAACAGGATGTCCACGAATAATAAACATCCTTCCTATCAACCCTAAAAAATTAACTGATTTTTTCCTGAAAAGTATGAATGAAAAGAAAGTTAAAGTAGGTGAAGAATGCAGTATACTATTCTGAATACGCTGCACTGAGATTGTGGTGCTGACTAACATGAATGAAAAACGTCGCCATTTTCTCAATGAATCTCATCTCCTCAATGTGTAGTAGTAGTTCCTCTTCTTCAATGAATTATATGTACTTCCTTCTTGAAAATCAAAGATCCTTTGAAATGACACAGATTTCTACAATATTAGAACTTATAAAGGTAGGGCATCTAACTAATCAAATCATAACTCAAGACGACTAATGATATCCTTGACTCTGTTCAGGAATGGGGCGAAATGAACTGAATTGGCTTCCTGCATAGCTTTAACTTCATTCATGTACTTGTCAATGGTGTGGATGTTCGGAGGCTCATGCGTTCCGGGCAGAGGGAGAGACGCGAAACTTGACGCCAGGACACTCCGAAGTCGGTTAAGGTTTTGACTCAACATTTCATTTTGTAACTTTTGCTGCCTGAAAAGAAAAAACGTTATACATGAATTAACATATGACAAAACAGTTAACGTTCTTCTTACATCAATTAATGCCAGACGCAAAACGCTGTTGTACATCTACTCGTTGTACTTCCCGTTATGTAATCGGCTTCTCAAATATCATTCATTAATTTCCATGCAGATATGATAAATAAGCTTACCTCATCTCGTGCTCCATCCTCTCGATTTCCGCCTGCATCTGCTCTACATGCTTTTGAAGCGTCGTGTTCTGCTCCTCACACTCTGACACTGTTTTTCGCAACGACCGAAGCTCCAGTTCGCGAGCTAAATGTCATAAAAACAAAAGCATAATCAGTGTTACATGGGTTTCTCACTGAAAGAAAAAACTACCGTTAAAAAGCGAGAAAGCATTGAGAAAAACGAGAACTTTTGAAACACTCCTGCTGGTTTCCTACAGACTTGAATTGCTATCAAAACAGTGACTACTACTCTTTCTTCTGAGATTTTTCTCTGTATTCTCAAAAAAACTTGTAAAACGACTTCCATTTGCATTTCTTTATAGCCCCAACTCATTCTAATCCATTTCCCCATGCCAGTCCATTATTGCGTTTTCTGTGAACATCCACTCAGAATAATCCCGAATACGAGAGAAAGCAGTGAAAGTTTTTCGTGAAGCTCAACTTTCTCTTTGTAGCACCAATTAATATTTTGAAACATGATGAGCAACAAACCGTGAAGGAACACTTCAGTATACCGATCATCGTAATTTTGATTAGATGGACAGCATGCAGTGTGTGCCGTCTCAGAAAAAAACTCTCATGCTACCCATCTTAGCTGTGTCAATCATATAACATAATAAAAAAGCAAAATTTTGCTCCACATAAATATCCTGTGATATATGGGTATTAATATGTTGTAGTAAAAGTCTGAAAAACTTCTCTGAAACACACATGCAACGCAACAGATTTTTACAGACTTGGCAGGCGCTTCCCCCACCTCACCTGCCCACATTCGGCGCGGTTGCTGACCTGAAAGCAGTATGTCAAACTTAACTTCATCTTACAGCATCGTATATCGGTCACCATATTTCATGAAGTGTTCATTATTTCGACGGAAGTCCGGTAGGTTAAACAAAGAAAAGTTGGTCAAGTTCAGTAACTGAGTTGTTTATTAGCCACTTTAATGAGTGTGAAACGTTTATTTTTAAGACCAAGTTCAATGAGAATTTTCACTACAAGTCGGCCTCTTTTGAAACGAGTCTAAAACTCTGGCATTTTCGATCGAAACACACTAGAAAGAATGGAGCCGGGGGGTTGTGGGAGTAAACGTTGACTGACATTTCGACTAAGCTTTAACAAAACTACGACGAAGAGTTAGGGCTTTCATGCTTTATACATGTGTATGATTTTTTAAGCTTCTCAAAGAATGTAACTCATGGCCTACGAATACTATACGTAATATTTCCATTTTCCCTTTGGATAAACTGCTGCTCAAAGAAAAAGTAAAAGAAACGAAAAAATACTTCTGCTGATGCTGCTGAGGAAGGCAAGTTCAATCAAACTCTCCTTGTTTAACCTACCTTCAATATACCGGCCGTAGCCAAAAATCTGTTGTGTTGTAGCCTTGTATGACGACGTCGTCAAATCTGCGGAAGAACCCATGGAATCAAAAACACACATGTGCAGTTTAATAATCGTTTTGGTCACTTGTGGTCAAAGGACACAGGTAGGTTCAATCAACAGTATTCACACCACCCGCAGTGTGAGATACGGCATTTTTGGACGAGATTCAAGAGGTATATAAATTTGTAAAAAAATATTAGGGCTCACAGACTCACAGAACCACTACTACAGGCTTCCAGGAAAGAGAACATACCAATTATCATCATCAAATTGTATCATCGTGTTCATCATATAGTAAAACATTAGGCATATCAAATACAAGTCATTAAACTAACAAAACTTATCCAGTACGACTTTCACTGTTCGGAGAGCATGTAAGTGGAAGTACTCTCTCTCTTCATGCATGTAGTTTTAGTAAATACTTTATCGGCATTAATTCAATACGCCCGACTAAATCATTGTCAATGGTCAAAACTGTGTAGCCTAAAAAGTAGGAGAAACAAAGCTTTCAGGCACATTATAAGCAAATGCAAAGCTCTTCTAAGCAAACACTCTTTAAGCTATTCTATGCCAAATGGGAAGCACAAAGCGAGTCTACGATTATCAGCAATTGAGAGAATTCAACCACTTCATTCTCCCGTGCTACAACTTTACAAAACTTAACCTAGGTAGACCTTAATCGCTAACAATAATCCAAAAACAGCACTCATACAATTTTCAAATGACTGAAGGTGACGTCAGTGTTGACTGCATGTCATCCTACATGATCCATTACGAAAGGGCTCAATTGCGCGGTGAATACATGTTTGCAGTTTACAGAATAGTTATGTACCCATGAAATAGTTATAAAATCCTTTTCAGATTTAAAATGAGAAAGTAGCTGATGGACGTTTTATGGACTCCATGGGTAAATGGTGAGCTCTGAGTTGGAGTTCAATGGTAAATCTCATGTGAAATGATATAATAATTGTAAATAGTATGCAAAGTATTTTCCGAGTTGTAGTCAAAGTTAATTCAGAATTAAATTCTACGAAACGAAAGTGATTTGTTTCCACATTGGTCTTTGTTTGTAAAAAAGACTGGTGAAAATCGTATATTATAAAGTATTGCTAAGAACACTGTTGGAATCCAACAAAAAAGAGAGCGAAACCAACGCTGGCTGATTTTTGCAAATAACGGGTCTAAAGCAAGAAACGAACCTTTGTTGTGGTCGAGAAATTCCTCGGTAAAAATTGGTATTTCCATACCCGTTTCATGGTTCATGTGAGTCGGGCGGTTCATCATGTTCATAGCTGAGCTGCCCGAAATATTATGTCCGAAAGAACTATTGCCAGTCCCACCTGAGATATTCATGTCCAAGGGACCACTTTGATGATTGGAATGAGAATGATTCTTCTTCTTCCTCTTGTTCATCGTTTTGTACGTCTCAGTCTTCTTGTATGCACTCATTTCCCTCTCATAATTCTGCTTATCTGCCTCCGCCGAGTCAAGGTATTTCTGCACAAATCAATCCAATACATATTCTCATAAAACCGCTCCTCTCACAAAAGTTACACTTCTAATCTGCATACCTGCTTGATCTCTCGATCCATATTATTCCATTCTTGTGCCAGCTGTCGGATAATCTCGTAAAAAGGCATGTCCGAGTACATGGCCCTCAACTATCAAAAATAGAGACATAATTCATGATTAGATTAATTAATTAAATCCAATGAATTAATTTTTTTAAAATCCGATTGTTATTATTATTTTTTTTTTTTGGAATTTTATGACTATAAATATTAGAATGTGATTAAAGCTAGCAGCTAAGCTCCCTGTTACTATAAAAATGTGAATATAAAGTAAAATTACTAACCTGGTCTCGACGCTCCCGCATGTACACGTAGTATCCTGCAAATCAAACCAAACGATCATTATTAGTACACTAACACAGGTTCATGTTTAACAATTGGTAACATGGAAATTCAGGTGCACAAACTTTTTCAAACTATTCAAGAACTTTCCCAGATAAATGCATGATTTGTTCGTAGGCGTCGGCGAATGAATTAGCACATCTTATCCAATTTAATTAGCAGCTTTGGAAGACCACTCTTCTCATAAGAAAATGTTTTCAAATAAGCAAATATTATCCGTTGTATTTACGTGTTACATACGTTCAAATTTTCATGTCATTAACCCCTACGTTTGCTTCATTTATTAGCTTGTGGTATTTATGTACGACTACAATTAAAAATGTCATACACACACTGTCGCAGGCAACATAATATATTTATCGCATTTGCATACTTAAAACCGGAGGTGCAAAATCTTTTCCATCTCGCCAACTAGTGGCCGGGATTTTTCCACCGACAAACCCGGC